>MU226267.1:975790-994341 GCA_018584345.1 Thuja plicata | reverse complement strand
TATATATACATATATACATATATATATATATATACACATATATATACATATATACATATATACATATATATATATATATATGCTGTAGCATCTTGGCTACTTGTTGATTTTCTTGTGATTTTTTGGCACTCGGTGAAGGGGATGGATGTGCTTGGTTCCTTTGTTGACCGAGTTGGTTTCTACTGCTCGGGCATGCTTTCTCCAAGTTGGTACTCTGTTACTCGGTGATTCTTGGCCCGAGTCATTTTTTTATTGCTCAGGGTGTTCTTTGCCCGAGTTGTTTATTTTGGAGCTGGCTCTAGTGGTTGAATTCTGCATTTAATTTGGATGACGACATTAATGGTGGATCCCTCATTAGGGTTTGTGTGGACCTAAATCTGGGTCTCTCTTTGGGATTTTAATTAAGTGTAATTGCAAGGCTGACTTGTGGCTTGCTTGTTTGGATTAGTATTTATAGAGAGGTTTGTGTAGAAAAGAGGTAGGAGAAGAGCTTGAATATTTCTTGTGAGATCTACAGATCTGAGATAGTAGAAGGAAGCTGGAAGAGCTAGTGGCATGTTGGCTTAGGAGGCAAGAAGATTTATTGATGGCTTGCGAGCACAAGTTTAGATTCTGTCTTGGAGTTCTTGCCAAGTTACTGTGTGGTGTGGCATAGAACTGGACTAGTTTGGAAGGTGGAGCTAAAGTTGGTAGTGAGTTGTTGAGTAATCGGTAGAAGGTACATGGCCTGATGCTTATAGAAGATCTTGGTGATAGATCTTAGAGTTTTTTCATTATATTTGGCCATAACTGGGAAGGCCTTATAGCCTGACATTTTGTATGTAATTGGAATTCTGAATTAATATAAAGTTGATATTGAAGTATCTTGTGTGGTGTTGTTTCTGCTGTGTTCTTTTTGTTTGGGTGCAATTTTGGACAATCCTTTATTGGATCCTCCATCCTTGACTACATCAAGTGGTATTAGAGTTGCTGGTTCATTTCTTGTGGAGCTTAGGCTTTTTGAAGATCTTGGAGAGATGCCTCCGAGAAGATTGGACCCTGGGATGGTTGATTGGATTGGTGAGGATATGATAGTTGAGATCTCTGGTGAGATGAAGAAGCTGGAGACTCAGGTCTTGGAATAGATTAGGTATAGTTTTGTTGAGCTCAGTAACCCTAGATCTATTGATGTTGTTGTTGCAGAGGTGGTTGGTTTTCATACTTAGATGGATGGATCTGATGTGGAAATTACAGAGCATCTTATTGTTGATGATGATATTTTTGATAAGGAGGAAGATGCTGATTGTTTTGTTGATCAGTATGAGGTTGTGGATAAGGCTAGTGAAGATGGTGGACATCTTGATATGTTGTTTATTTATAATCTTGAGTAATTTGATGTGATTGATGTTAATGGTATAAATTCCCTGTTTGCTGATGGGGATGATGAGTTGCTGAAATCATTTGGGGATCAAAATGATGGTGGTGTTCAATTTGTTCCTGAGGGTGAGCATCCTGATTGGGTTGATGAGATACAGTGGACTATGATGATGGAGTGGATAAGTGTGAGATGGTTGAGTTTCAGACTTGTTCTCTTTCCTATGATGGAGTGGAAACCTTTGGTGAAGATGAAGTACAATTGGTGTTGTTCAGATGTTCCCTTTGGTGAGAAAGTGTGGGACACTTTTCTTTCTACCCCGAGAATCTGATGCAGTAGAATCTTGGCTACTTGTTGATTTTATTTTGATTTTCTAGCACTCGATGAAGGGGATGGATGTGCTTGGTTCCTTTTTTGACTGAGTTGGTTTCTTCTACTCGGCCATGCTTGCTCCAAGTTGGTGCTTTGTTTCTCAGGCATGGTTTCTCAGAGTGGTTTCTATTGCTCGAGTTTTTGTCTTGGGCATGCTTATATTTTTGATGCGTGGGTTTGTCTTCTGTTGCTCGGTGATGCTTGGCCCAAGTCATTTTTCTATTGCTCAGGGTGTTTTTTTCCTGAGTTGTTTATTTTGGAGTTGGATCTGGTGGCTGAATTCTACATTTAATTTGGATCACGACATTAATGGTGGATCCCTCATTAGGGTTTGTATGGACCTAAAATTGGGTCTCTCTTTGGGTTTTTAATTAATTTTAATTGCAAGGCCGACTTGTGGCTTGTTTTTTTGGATTATTATTTATAGAGAGGTTTGGGTAGAGTGTTAGAGGTAGTAGGAGAGGGTATAACAAAGGTAGGAGAAGAAGAGTTTGAAGAGTTCTTGTGAGATCTACAGATCTGAGATAGTGGAAGGAAGCTAGAAGAGCTAGTGGCATGTTGGATTAGGAGGCAATAATATTGCTTGGTGGCTTGCGAGCACAAGTTTAGATTCTGTCTTGGAGTTCCTACCAAGTTAGTGTGTGGTGTGTGATAGAACGGGACTAGTTTGGAAGGTGGAGCTGAAGCTGGTAGTGAGTTGTTGAGTAATTGGCAGAAGGTACATGGCCTGATGCTTGCAGAAGATCTTTGTGATAGATATTAGAGTTATTTCATTGTATTTATCCTTAACTGGGAAGGCCTTACAGCCCAACATGTTGTATGTAATTGGAATTTTTAATTAATATAAAGTTGATATTGAAATATCTTGTGTGGTGGTGTTTCCGTTGTGTTCTTGTTGTTTGGCTGCAAGTTTGGACAGTCCTTTATTGGATCCTCCATCCTTGACTGCATCAATATATATACATATACACACATAGATACATACATATACAAATATATATATATATATATATATACATATATGTGTATATATATATATACACATATATGTGTATATATATATATATACACATATATGTGTATATATATATATATGTATGTGTGTGTATGTATATATCTATATACATATATATTAATACATACATACATACATACATACAGATAGATAAATATGTATGTATGTATATATATGTATATGTGTGTGTGTGTGTGTGTGTGTGTGTGTGTGTATTGATGAACTACAATTGATTATATGTTTGAAGTCATTTGTTTATATTCAACTGAGTTTCAAAATTGATGACAAACATTATCAGTTAATGTATTGTCATTGATGTCAACTTATTTGAGTATTATTATGGTGGAAAACATCTGTTATGATTTGAAGATCTGGAACAAACAATGTTTATGTGGTCACTAAATGAAGAGTTTTGTATACACCGAGAGACAATAATAACCGAGTAAAACGTAGTGTATACTAAGCACAGTGATATCTGAGCTAGGGATTGCCAACACAACATGGTTAATACTAAGACCAGGAAATTAATTCAAACTGAGGCCAACTAGGACGCTGAGATGGAAATTGATGATTTTGAGGTAAAAGATAAAGTTTTTTATTTGATCAAACGGTTATGAAAATTCAAGGAAGATCGGACGATAGAGATTGAAATGTGTTTATAACACAATTGTCGAGGAAGGATCAAGCAGGAAAATGAAAGATGTAGATTAAGTAGAAAGATTTGAAGGATGAAAATTAAATGATACATGATGTCTATTTAACAGAAAAGAGATTCATTATGAACATTATACACCTGAAGTGCATACATGCAAATTTTATGCATGACTAATCAAACTGGTTAAAGACATAACTGATCATTTTTGTGTAGACATATCTGAGTGACATAGGAAAGAGGATTACAGAGTAGAACAAGTATGAAGTATGAGATGAAATGAAGAAGTAAAAATTTATTAGAGGTATTTTTTACTTACATTAGATATGAATATCTGCAAATCATAGTTGCATTTGAATCAGATCATTACTGTATCATTTTAACCATTGTTACAGATAAATCTCTTAACTAAGTGGGATAGTGAGTCCTTATAATAACATTTAGAGAATGTTGAGTGTTTTCTTTTTGATCCAATAGTGAATGCATGGTCAAGAGAGAATTGTTAGTTTTAAATCCTCTAACAAGGTCACATTTAATAGTATGCATTGTAACCTTCAACAGGGTTGGATCTTCACCGAGCTCACTTCAGAATTGTGAAAATATTTTTGGTTACTGGTCCCAGGTGGTTTTTACCTTAGCAGGGTTTCCATGTTAAAAGTCTGTGTCAATGTACATGAATGTTGTGGATTTTTATTTTAATTTACACTTTATTTTATTTACCTAGATCAGTATTACAGTATTAATTTACTGACACTCGGTAAACACTATTGATGAAAGTTTAAGTTTATAAAATACATTTTCACCGAGTTGATTTATATGATTGAATTTTTTTTGGTATATATCAGGAGAAATTTGGGACCGTAGGATAACTTTTGAGGAAACTGATTCTAACCGATTCACCCCCCCCCCCCTCAGTTATTCTAACAATTGGTATCAGAGCTTATAGTTCTTATCAGAGAGCATACAGTACTTAGAAGAAAGTTTTCAAGGACTTAAGATAAAGATCACAAAATGTATAAGAGAGACACACCTAAAATGAACAAGGAAAACTTCCAGAAATGGAAAATTAGAATGGGATTATACCTATCAGGAATTTCAAGAAACATTGAAAATTTTATGGATCATGAATTCATTCTACCTAGTGGACCTTTGACAGTAAATTAGTTGAAATAAAAACATGAACATAACCTTATCATGGTGGAGATTTATTCTTCACTCATAGATTTTGAATTTGAGGACATCAAGACATGTACAACTGCCAAGAAAATGTGGGATCATCTTACACTAGTTTATGGAGGAGAGGCAAATGTACTGAGAGCCAAAGCTGAAATTCTTCATGGAAAGTTTGATGACATGTGAATGAAGGAAGGAGAAAACATCACACAGTATAGTAACCGACTTAAAGAAATTTTGAATGTTATTTGAGGATCTGGTAGAACCATTGAAGAAGACACTATTGTGAGTAAGATTCTTAGAACTCTATTGCCTATTTATTCTATAAGAGTCTCTGCAATACATGAAATGAGAGTTGCACCTAGAAATAACATTACTGTTGATAGTCTTGTTGGAAGATTTATTTCTTTTGAGTTGAATAACTTTGACAACAATATTGTACCATCTATGGAGTCTACATTTATGTCTACTTTGAAAATTGATAAATCTAGTAGCAAACACATAATCAGAAATAACAGTGACATTGATAGTGATGAAAAGGAACTTGATGAACTTGGAGCTTTAATGGTTAGAATATTTCATAGAGGTAAAGGAAGATATAAAGGTAAACTACCTTTGATATTCTTTAACTGTAAAGAGATTGGCCATTTTTCTGCAATATTCCCTAATAAAAAGAATGATGATAGAAATGATAGATCTAATGATAGAAAGGATGACCAAGACTACACAAGCAACTAACAATATGACCAAAGAGATAACTGAGATTATAAAGACAAAGGTAAGAAATATTGTTACATTTCTGAAGATAAGTTAATGAAAATAGTTCTGATAGTGATGAAGATATTGAGACAGTGTTTGTGGCATTAAAAGATGGTTCAAATGAAGATGAAAGGTATGCAGAAATATCACTTATCTCTAAAGTTAGTAAACATGATATATGGGTTATTAATAGTGGATGTACACATCACATGACTGGTGATAAAGGAAAATTTGAATTTCTTGAACATTATGATGGAGGATCAGTAAGAATGGGAAATGATACACCCTTTCAAGTGAAAGGAAAAGGTACTATTATGCTGAACAATCAAATCAAATGTGAAAATGCTTATTGGGTAAAAGGAATTAACTACAATCTATTGAGTGTTTCACAGTTGAATAACACAGGTCACTGAGTCACATTTGAGAATAGAAAAGAAAGAATGTATGATGGAAAAGTAAAATTGATCGGTACTGGTGAAAAATCTAAAGGTAACCTATTCTATCTTGACACAACTGAAACTACTTTTTTATTGGAAAATAATGAAGATATATGGTTATGGTATAAAAGACTTTGTCATGTAAATTTTGACAACATGGTTAAGATTAGTAGAAAAAGAAAAGTTAGTGGCTTACTGAGCTTATCTAAACCAGACCATGTAATGTGCAAAAATTGTCAAATAAGAAATCTATGTCAAAATCTAGTTTCAAGAGAAAGAATTTTTCATCTAATGACATTTTGGAGTTAGTTCATACTGACCTATGTGGACCAATGATAACATAGAGGTATTATGGGGACATATATTTTATTTTATTTGTTGATGAATACTCTAGGATGAGGACTGTGATGTTCCTAAAATAAAAATCTGAAGTTTTAAAGATGTTTAAGTGGTATAAAGCTAAAGTTGAAAAAGAAACTGGTAGAGATCTGAAGTGTTTGAGATGAGCTCATTAACTTTTGTAATGAGTATGGAATCAAAAGATGGGTTTCTGCACCAAGGACACCATAGAAAAATGGGATTGCTGAAAGAAGGAATAGATCAATTATTGATTGTGCCAAAACATTGATGATTGAGAAAGGAGTTGCACAAACATACTAGAGAGAAGTAGTCAGCACAACTGTTTACACAACCGAGTACAACTGAAGAAATATTGAAACAAAACACCTTATGAGCTATGGTATGGGTATACACTGAATGTAAGTTACTTTAGAATATTTGGTAGTTGGTGTTATATTCTGAAAGATGAAAAAATGGTAAATTTGATTTGAAAAGTGATGAATGAATATTTCTTGGATATTTTACTAAGACTAAAGCTTACAAATGTTTGAAAAAGACAACTAAAAAAATCACTGAGAGTGCAAATGTGAAATTTGATGAATTTTCTGAGCTAAATGATGAGGATAGCATGAGAGAACCTGAATATTATAGTAAATTTGTTTACTGGGAAGAACCTAATACTATATCGACACAGATGTCTAGCATTACCATACAACAGGGTAATGTCACTAGGCAATAGATAGCACAGACTGAGAATTGGGAAAATGCAGAAAATGAAGATCATGAACCAAGAGACAATGAACCTATAGAAGAAGATGATGAAGGACAGAGAGTTGAACCTATACCTGCTAAATATGTGATAAGAAACCATCCATGGAATCAGATTATCGGAGATAAAAGAGCAAGCATAATGAAAAGAAGTAAGTTCAAAGATTACACTTGTTTAATTTCTGAATTTGAGCCTAAGAATGTTAGAGATGCATTAGAAAATGAAGAATAGTTTAATCCTATGAATGAGGAAATTGAGTAGATATAGAAAAATAAGACATGGACATTAGAAGTGAGACCAAGCGATAAAAATATCTTTGGCACCAAATGGATTTTTAGAAACAAGCTGAATGAAGATGGGAATGTAACCAAAAATAAAGCAAGATTAGTTTGCAAAGGGTATGCACAAGTAGAAGGAATTGACTATGGAGAAACTTTTGCACCATTTTCTAGACCTAAAGGAGTAAGAATACTACTTTCATACGCTACATATAAAGGATTCAAGGTATATCAGATGGATGTAAAGCCTGCATTTTTGAATGGAATACTGGAAGAAGAGGTATACATTGAACAACCTGGGGGATTTTTTGATCCTGATCAGAAACATATGGTATGTATGTTACACAAAGCTTTATATGGAATGAAACAAGCACCGACAACATGGTATGAAAGATCGCATTCATATCTTATAATTATTGGATTTATTAGAACAAGTGACAACAACAATTTGTATTTAAAAGGAAGAAATGATGATAAGACACTTATTTCTAAAATATTTGTTGATGATATTATATTTGGAGGTAATGATAACTTATGCATTCCATTTGCTGATGAAATGAGGAAAGAATTTGAGATGTCGATGTTTGGTCAGATCAAATTTTTTCTAAGATTATAAATTTTACAACAAACTGCAGGTATCTACATTACTCAATCAAAATACATCAAGGAAGTACTAAAGACATTAAGAATGAAAGAATCAAAACTAGTCAGAACACCTATGGTGACAGGATGCAAACTGACAAAAGAAGACAAGACACATGAGGTAAATCAAATCTTGTACAGATCTATGATTGGTAATTTGATGTATGTTGTTCACACAAGACTTGGAATTTCACATGCAGTTGTAATAGTTGCATGATTTTCTTCTAACCCAGGGAATCATATATGACTGTTCTAAAAATAATTTTTAGATATTTGAAGAATATTGAGGATTATGGACTATGGTATAAAAGAGAAGGAAAGTTTGAATTAAAAGTTTTTACTAATGTTGATTGGGTTGGGAACATAGATGATAGAAAGAGAACTACTAGTGGAACATTATTTATTGGATAAAGACTAGTTACTTGGATAAGTAAGAAGCAATGATGCATATCTCAGTCAACTGAAGAAGCAGAGTATGTTGTTGTTACTGCAAAATGTTCTAACATAGCATGGATAAAACAATTTTTGAAAGGAATGAATGAGGAGATCACTAACCTAGTGATGATTTATTGTAATAATAAAAGTGCTATAAATATTTCAAAGAATCATGTGATGCATGTGTTGGGACTGAAAAACATAGTAAGGGTTTTTGAAGTACCATGTTAAAATTTTGCATTTTGACCCCCTATAAGTGCTTTTGAGCCTATTTTCCCAAATGATATCCTGAGGTCTACCATGCATATCAAGTACTTATTTCTCTTTTTTAGACATTTGAATACATCCCAGTTCATTAATTTCAAGTTTTGAGTTGTTTAGTGGTGTCTTGATTTGAGCACTTGTCAAATTCTGCATTTCTGCCTAACTGTCAGTTTGCTGAAGCAGGCCCTGTTTGCATTTTAATATCTTGTGTTCTATTAAGTTTCATGGATTTCCACTTTGAGGAATGTTGAGAATGCATATTAGAGAGCCTATGTTTCAAATCCCAATTTATTTCAAGTTTGTTTGATAGGTTTCCTGATCCCTCAAAGTTGGTCTTCCAGAGATATCTTGTTTCTTTATTCTGCCAAGAATTCTGAGTAGCCCTATTTGACCAATTGTAACTTTTGACCTTGTTACCTAATTGAAAAAATTCCTTTTATACTCTATTTTAGAGGTAAAATAATTCTTTGGTATCCATCTTCAAGTTACGACAAGTCTATTTGGTCAGTTTGCTAAGCCCATTCCATATGCATTTTCTATTAGTGTGCCAAACTGTCAAATACAGATTTCTGAATGACCTACTTTGAGGTATTAAAATTTTACACCCGGTTGAATGAAATGGATAATTGAATTCTCCAATATTTTTTCGGCATGGAAATGTGCTACCATGAATAGTTTTAGGCCATGATTAATCTGTTTGCCCAGTTTGCCAATCTGATTCCATATGTAGTTTCTAACAATTTAATGCAGATCAGCTGCACAGTTTGGTTGGAGGCCCTTTTTGTGAGATTATAAGAGGAATATTGTGATTGGTCACATCAAAAAAATGGTTTCCCTATATTTTAGACCAAATTTACTTCAATTTTTCAAGGTCTCAAATCCTAAGGGTTTTGTATGCACAACTCTCTAGATGCTTTTCATTTGCAAAAATTATTATTTCTCATTTGTTCTTTTCTATAAGTTCCACGTGGCTACTTTTGAGGGGCTGCCAAATCTGTCTGGATGATTGTCAAGAGCCACCCTTCTAGATCTATATTCTCCATATAGCATACTCCCAATATCCAGAACCTTGGGTCTTTAGGAGGTTGTTTGACTTGTTTTCAAAGTCGAAACCAATGTAGTTCATTGTTATTGGACAGGCTAATTTGTAGAATTGTTGTGAAGAGGCGACTTGAGTGTTTAAAATCTTTGGATATATTGTGTTTCATCAGTTGTCACCTTACAGCATGGAATAATTTCAACCATGAAACATGTGTGACCAGCGCCACATTCCGGTTACCTGATCTTGTTAGTTTTTAAAGCCAACCCCAGAGGCCAGATGCCATTAAGGAGTTAAGTTTGCATAATTGTAATGAGTTATTTAAAGCCCGCGAGTTCGATGCCTCATCATCCAGGTTGCATGGATGATCAAGTTTGATTTTTCAAAGATGAAATTGGTTTTTAGGAGAGGCAGTCCTTGAATTAGCGTCTCAGGGACTTGTTGTTTGTTTCTGAAGTTCAATATGCAACTTACATGGTTTTAAAAGTATGTTATTATTTTAATCAATTGTTGATTTAAAATAATGATCTTTATGCGAACATGAGGTGCCTTAGGTGGTACTTCCAAGAAAATAGAAGGTCTACAATTGTTTGGGATGGATATTGCGCAAGGTATGGAGCTGAATGCCAAATTGCCAATAGAAGTATTAAAAATATTTAAAACTATTTCATTGCCATTGCAAGTAGCAAATGCATGGGGATCCAGTGTAGTAATTGAAATGCAAGCAGCCTACAGATGTAAATGATGGAATGAAGAGTTGACATAGCTCAACACATCAAAATCCAATCAATAGATACACAAATTGCCATGTCATCGCACAGTCAGAATATACAGACAACTGATTGAATGCCACAACATCATTCATACAACCATGGAGGAGGTGTAAACAAGTTTAAATCAAATAGTGGATGGAGTTCCAGTGTAGCCAGATGGATTAAGAATGTTTTATATGTTTTAAAATGGAAAAATTTTAAATAAAAAACAAAGATCTGTGCTAGAAATTGGTCGATAAGCCCACGCAATATATTAAAAGGGGCATCTAAAATATGCACTTTGGCATGTGCAAAGCCAAAGCCTTTTGTATTTTGTACAGGGAGTCCCAACATGCTATGCAGGAGCTTGGTGGAGAAATTGGAGACCAAGCATTGGAATGAAGGGAACCACATGCTATGAAAGGAAAAGGACTTTCTTGTTTTAGACTATTCAAATCATAGATTGGCATGCTACGTGGATTACAGGTGGAAGACATTGAAGTTTTTAAAACATCAAATTGCAAATCCATTTGCAAAAAAGAACACCAAGAGAAATGGAGATGTCTACGTAAGACATATGGAGGAGTCTAAAAATTTCAAAGCAAATAGTCAACTCCAGCGTAGCACAGTGAAGAGACTACCCACGCTGATTTTGGAACAGGCTGCGTAACACTTTGAATGGAAGTGCTGCATTGAAGACAAATGCAAATGGCAGGAATACAAAAGGGAGTTTGAAATGGATTTCTATGTTTAGATAATGAATTCCACGCCAAATAGTAGGAGGAAGCCACATGAAGGAAGCAATGCAGAAGTTTTTAAATATTTCAAACATGTAACTAAAACCAGTGCATGGGATATGGGTGTTGCATTTTAAATGGAGAAAGCCTTTGAAACCTCTTGTAATGTATTTGGTAGGTGTCCACGCAGGAATGAAAGGAGTATACACCACCAAAGAAAGGATGCCCACTCATTATGTTTCTACATTTAAAACATGTTAAAATGCAATCTGAACAGTCAACCGTTCATCGGAAGCCCGCGTAGTGGAGGAATGAAGTTTAAATCTGAAGTTTAAAATACAAATTCAAACCCAGGCAAACAACAAGTGACTGTGAAATGCATGGGGGAATTTGAAACATTACAATTTGGAAAAGAAAAATGAAAGGAAAACAAAACTCAATGCATATGCATAGAGTATAATCCGCGCAGCATCTATAGGAAGGCTAAAAGCTTGGAGAGCATGATTGTCGTTTATCCCACATTCAGCAGGTGAGAGGATTTTGTTATGTTTAAATATGAAATTACTTACAATGCATTGTAAGTAAAGAGCCAAGAGATTCTTGGCAGGCCCTTGGCTAGTGGTAGGCTTAGTGTGTGGTGGGGCCCACATTATTTTGAGGCAAAACACAAGATAAGATTTAAAAGCTAAAACCATTAGTCCCACATGCACTGGAAATTGGAGATTTAAAGAGTTTATATACAAGAATGCACTCATATGACTATGAAGATGAAAAGAAATCTATGCAAGCATAGGTGGCAGATGCATCGGGAAGCATGCCTGAGGAAGAAGACCCAAATTTTGGTAGGACCCATAGAGGTGACATGGTAGATATGCTTGCAGGTTGGGCGCGGATCCTAAGGTGATCAAGAATCGACGATAGACTTAATCGATTGGTGATAAAGTTGCAGGGACGATATGTATAAGAGATTAAGCCATTGGGCCACATGGCAGAGATGACAGTCAGGCAGACAGCAAGGTGACAAGGTGGTGATGATGTGGCAGCATGTCAGATAGGTCTCCTAGATGGGCATGGATCTCGAGGCAACCAAATATATTGTTGACTTGATCCCTTAATGTTAAAGATGCATGAGATTTACCATTAAGCCATTAAGGGAAGAGTGACATGTGGCACTTAGACACATGGTGCAATCCTGTGTAGTGCAGAGGCAGCCAATTAGAGATTAAAATGTGGCACCAAGTGGTTGCATAGAGCCAGTTAGGAGGTGCCAAGTGGTGGGATCTGGTGCAGTGGCGAGATAGAAAATTAGAGGACACCACCTGGCGCAGAGCAGGCGCTAAGTGGCGAAAATCCAGTGTAGTTCAGAGGCACCAATCAGAGATTGTCATGTGGTGCCAAGTGGACCTGCAGACCAATCAAAGGGTGAAACTTGGCACAATCTAGTGAGATGTGCAGATTTAAATGATTTTTTAATTTGAATTCATTTCAACAAAGGGGTTAACAAGTGTGCAAGTTCAAAAAAAATCAAGGGTTGACTTAATGGCTTAAAGGGAAGATGCTCAACATCTAACCACTAAGCCATTAAGTCTAAGTGACAAGTGTCAAGATGAGATGAAATCTAGGCAAAGGAAATATTAAAGTTAAATTTTATCTCATTTCAATAGTCAAACTATTGAAAAAGTAAATAAATTCAAATTGAAATATTTCAAACTTTTAAAAGAAATTTGCATGGGAAGGCAAAGTTTGATTAATGTTTCAGAGGGAAAATTTGATCCAAAGTATAGAGTATCATATATCACCAGAAAGGTCTCGGAATGGAGATTTTGATTTTGTAGACCATTTGAGGGAAAATCAAATCAGATTCTTGCAGTTGCAGTTTGATCAGTTGAAGATATTTTGAGGAGCAGAAAGGTGTTAGTGAGGGAAATGGTTTTTCAATTTCTCCTATATCTAGATTTTCTTCTAATTGTAACAGGGATATTGAAATTTATGTTGTTGGGTAGTATTATGGCTTGGGAGTCTTATTTTTGTGTTCATGGTTTTGCAATGTATAGTTTCAGATGATGTTTAATGAAAAACAAAGGAAATCCCCACTCAAAGCTTGTTTGATGTCTTTGTATGTTTGATTTTGATTCTTATGTATTAATTTGTAAGGCACTTTAATACATTAGCTATAAGGTAGCTGTGAGATTGTTTCAGAGTCTCTTTCAAGGAGAGAGTAATTCTCAGGGGTAAAATCTAAGAGTTGAATGTCTGTATATGAATTTGATGTCCAGGTTTTGAAGTGAAAGGGGTGATTTGTAAGGCATTTCACGTGGGTTTTGTGATTTTGGAGTTATGGTCTTTTGGGAATGCAT
Organism: Thuja plicata; assembly: GCA_018584345.1. NCBI lineage: Eukaryota > Viridiplantae > Streptophyta > Pinopsida > Cupressales > Cupressaceae > Thuja > Thuja plicata. The sequence goes on along the minus strand of MU226267.1, from coordinate 980,967 downwards.
GTATGTTTGACTCTGTTACCCAATAGATAAGGCATTGGTCTTGATTTGTCTGGTAGTTTTCTTCATCAAATCTTAAAAATCAAATCATTTTCATTTTCCTATTTATGAGCATGAATGTTCAGAATCTGTATTGAATAAGACAGACATTGTTGGTGATTCATCAAATAATTGAATCCAATAGGTTAGCCTACCTGAGTTTTGAACTTGAAGAGAAGAAGGATTTCATCCTAGTTGTTACCTTGACCATTTCCTTGGTTCCTAGCATATCATACAGGTGGGATCCTGTATAAGACTGGTTGAGTTGAACTCCCATGTTTTATAAGTCTGAGAACTATCCACGGTCACATCTATATAATGAGGTTTAGCTAGTAAGTCATTCTATATGCAGATTTTATCATGTTTTAGGTGCACCCGCCTGAGTGTGTGGAACTCAAAGCAGAAGGAGGATCAAATCCTCATCAATTATTCTTTTCTTGCCCCTCAGTTTGCAGGAATGAGCTAACTCTTGTGAGCTAGACAAAAATTCCCAGGTCTAGTTTGCATTGTCACTTTTAGAACCAAGGGATACAAGAAAAATCACTAATAGCATGAAAAGAAAAAGCACATATCTATAAAATCTCACTACTTGAGGGAACAAGTACAAGATAAACAAGTAATACTAGAATATGTATAGTCAAAAGAACAACTTGCAGACACATTCACAAAACCCTTACCAAAGGATACATTTGAGTACTTGAGAGGTAGACTAGGGGTTCGTCCCTTGTCTATTGATAAATAAGCTGAGTAGGAGGTTGCATCAACCCACATGTAATCAGAATATCAATCATGTTGATACAAAATCTGAAATGGACTGACACAGACATATATGTACACTAAAAGATACCTACTGCATCAAAAATCAGAGATATTTTTTGGCTACTAAAGAGATGCATATTTTATTTTTGGTATTGTTGTCAAAGGGAGAGATTTGATTAATGAAATATATATCCATCTAAGGGAGAGAGTTGATCAATGGAATATTTACTCTTTGAGGGAGTACAAAGAAAGGGAAAGCAAAGACATATCTAATCTACAAAGAGATTCAAGAGCTGAAACATCAAAACTGCAAGGAGAGTTTGTATAGTGAGTTTTTTGTTTATATTGACACAACTTATATTCAAGCTAGGCAAAGCTACAAAATTGTTGTAGTTGTAGAATAGAATTTTGGTATTTGTTGTATTGAATTTTATATTGCATATTTCATATTGTGTTTCCATCAATGCCAAAGGGAGAGATTGATTAACTATAACTGATTATATGTTTGAAGTCATTTGTTGATAGTCAACCAAGCCACAGAAGTGATGATAAATATTATCAGTTAATGTATTGTCATTGATGTCAACTTATTTGAGTATTATTATGGTGGAAAACATTTGTTATGATTTGAAGATCTGGAACAAATAATGTTTATTTGGTCGGTAAGTGAAGAGCTCTGTATACACCGAGAGACAGTAATAACTGGGTAAAACGCAATGTATACCAAGCACATTGACAATTGAGCTAGGGATTTCTGACACAACATGGTTAATACTAAGACTGAGAAATTAATTCAAACTAAGGACGACTAGGATGCTAAGATAGAAATTAATTATTTCAAGGTAAAATATCAAGTTTTTTATTTGATCAAACGATTAGGAAAATTCAAGGAAGATCGGATGACAAAGATTGAAACATGTTTATAACATAATTGCCGAGGAAGGATCAAGCAGAAAAATGAACCATGGTGATTATACAGCAAGATTTGAAGGATGCAAATTAAATGATACATGATTTCTAAATAAGAGAAGAGATTAATTATGAACATGATACACCTGAAGTGCATACATGCAAATTTTATGCATGACTAATCAAACTGGTTAAGGATAGAGCCAAGCATTTTTCTACAAACATAATTGAGAGACAGAGGAAAGAGGATTACAGAGTAGAACAAGTATGAAGTATGAGATGAACTAAAGAAGTAAAAATTGATCAAAGGTATTATGTACTTAGAATAGATCTGAATATCTTCAAATCAGAGTTGTATTTGAATCAAGTCATTACTGTATCAATTTAACCATTGTTACAGATAAATCCCCTAACCAAGAGGGACAATAAGTCCTTATTATAACATTCAGAGAATGTTGAGTGTTTTCTTGTTGACCCCATAGTGAATGCTTGGTCAACATATAACTGTTAGTTTTAAATCCTCTGACAAGGTCACATTTAATAGTGTGCAATGTAACCTTTAACAGGGTTGACTCTTCACTGAGCTCACTTCAGAAGAGTGAAAATATTTTGGGTTACTAGTCCCAGGTTTCTTTTCCCTTAATAGGGTTTCCACGTTAAAAATCTATGTTTCAATGTGCATGAATGTTGTGGATTGTTATTTTACTTTACACTTTATTTTATTGACCTAGATCGGTAATCACAGTATTAATTTATTGATACTTGGTAAACACTATTGATGAAAGTTTTCTGATACAACATGGTTAATACTAAGACCGGGGAATTAATTCAAATTGAGGCCGACTAGGATGCTAAGATGGAAATTGATGATTTCAAGGTAAAACATAAAGCGTTTATTTGATCAAACAGTTATGAAAATTCAAGGAAGATCAGACGACAAAGATTGAAACATGTTTATAACACAACTACCAAGGAAGGATAAAGCGGGAAAATGAATGGTGGAGATTAAGTGGCAAGATTTGAAGGATGAAAATAAAATGATACATGATGTCTATACAAGAGAAGAGATTCATTATGAACATGATACACCTGAAGCACATACAAGAAAATTTTATGCATGACTGATCAAACTGGTTAAGGACAAAACTGAGCTTTTTTCTACAAACATAACTGAGCGATAGAGGAAAGAGGATTACAAAGAAGAACAAGTATGATGTATGAGATGAACTAAAGACGTACAAATTGATAAGAGGTATTATGTACTTAGAATGAATCTGAATATCTACAAATCAGAGTTGTATTTGAATCAGATCATTACTTTATCAGTTTAACCATTGTTACAGATAAATCTCTTAACCAAGTGGTATAACATTCAGACAATATTGAGGGTTTTCTTGTTGAACCCATAGTGAATGCTTGGTTAAGAGATAACTGTTAGTTTTAAATCCTCTAACAAGGTCACATTTAATAGTGTGCATTTTAACCTTTGACAGGGTTAGCTCTTCACTGAGCTCACTTAGAAGAGTGAAAATATTTTGGGTTACCAGTCCCAGGTGGTTTTTTCCCTTAGTAGGGTTTCCACATTAAAAATATATTTGTCAATGTGCATGAATGTTGTGGATTGTTATTTTACTTTACACTTTAATTTATTGACCTAGATCGGTAATCATAGTATTAATTTACTAACACTCGGTAAACACTATTGATGAAAGTTTAAGTTTACAAAATACATTTTCACCGAGTTGATTTATATGATTGAATTTGTTTTTGGTATACATCTGGAGAAATTTGGCACTATAGGATAATTTTTGAGGAAACTAATTCAAACTGATTCAACCACCTCTCAGTTATACTAACAATGTATATGTATATGTATTTCATGCCCAAAATCTACATGTGAAAATGCAACTATTTTTTTTTGAAAGACTTTATAATGGTTGAAGTGACAGTACTCTCTAGCTCACTAGAACCAATAAGAGTAGCAAGTTCATGACGATGGAGTAGAATAATCAAGAGATAGAAGGTCAAATTTAAAAAGCTAGGGTTGAGGGGTAATCATGACATGATTCAACATCCCTCAACCCATTAGTTTTACAAGGTCTAGGTTTATCGAAGAACACATAAGTTATCTAGAGTTAAATTCAAATATCAGGTTTCACTACTACCCCTCCACTCTATTTTAACATTTTTAAGTTTAGATTTAAATCTTGGTTATCTAATTTAATTCACAATATTATTTTTACACTAGCCACATGTATTGACCAAGTAAAAATAACATTTCCTATTAAGTTATTCTACAATTTAATGACCAATGATTTTTCCTAAAACAATCTATAGGTCTAATATTCTAAAAGGAGATCCCTAAGTTTAATCTTCTTCAAATTAATAATGTTCTCCCTCAAATGAGACTTAAAATTAAGATTTACATCATGATATACTAAAATTAACTAATATATTCTTACCCCATCATCTAGTAATTCTAAGCATTAAATGGTTTCAAAATAAATCCCATTACCTCCTAATTATATTACAATTACCATACCATTTAAAAATAAATCAACCCTTTAATCTTCACCATACTTTTAATTAAAATATAATAATGACTTTAATATAATAATGAACTAAGGAGGCCCAATTAAGTAAGCATATCTATGCTTTATTAAAATGACATTGTTAACATTTAGATTTAACCATTAAAAGATATAAAGGTGATCTCAAATTAATCCCCTCCAAGAACTGAAAATAACATTTCCATTAAAAGAAATTCCCACTAAGAGAAAAGTAAAATAAATACAAGAACTAACATAATCTATCATAACTGAAAAATCCCTAACCCTAATTCTAATTTAGGGTTAGGGCTCCAATAAGAAAATACAAAAGTTTAATTTGTTATCTTGTTTTCTCATTTCTCTCTCTCCCAACCCATTTCCTAACCCTAGCCCCCATTATATTTTTTTGGTTTAAAATGGCTAATGAGTTGCAGGTCTGGTTTTAATGGAGAAGGCAGCCATGGGAGAGGGACGAAGAAGAAATAAATATATACACAAAGTGTATATACATATATACTTGTATATATATATGTGTGTGTGTGTGTGTGTGTGTATTAACAATGGTTTGCATAACAAAGTCTGCATGTGTAGGCATGCTACACCACCAGTCGTGCGAGGTTTCAACTCACAGCGGTGACGTTTATGCTTTGTTATAAGGTGGTTGGAGTGGGGAGAGGTCGCGGCCTTTCCTCCATAGCCGTGGCGGTGCTCCCACTACAGGCACCACATAGTCAGCGACATAAGCCGCTGTTGTGTGGTGGCCGTGGTGGCCGCACCACCACAGTGCTGGAGGGGTAAGGCTTGCGCCTTCCCCAACCTTTAGAAAAAACCTGCAGGGGGGGAGTGGCTCCTCCACCCTCCCAAAACTTGTATATTTTCTTTCTTTTTTAAGTTTTTTTTGTTTATATATATATATATATATAT
>MU226267.1:934082-946538 GCA_018584345.1 Thuja plicata | reverse complement strand
CGGTAACTGTGATCATCAACAAAACCTGTAACAACTACTCATAAGGTCCAAAAGATGACATGCATAAACCATAATGTCAATACTCAAAATATCATCCTGATGAGTCAAGTGTCAAAATGAGAGTCAAACTAGGATAGGTCAGGGCAAGACCTCACATTTTCCTTGAATTCAAGGAAGTATGCAGTCATCACTGAATCAAAATTGTTACTTAGTGACTTAATAAGTTCACTAATTTGCAGTGTGACTGGTTTTGTAGTATCCCACTTTACTTTGCCTACTGAAGGAAATTATTCTTGGAAGTAAAAGAATATACACATGATGAGTGAATAAAACTTACATGTGTTAGTCTTTGTAGACCTTATTGTTGTTATGTTCTCATCAAGTTGTTTCAACAAGATCTCACATAGATCCATCTGTATTCCCTTTTTCACTATTTTGTAAGTTGTGCTTACTGCTGTAAATGCAATGTTGTTTAGCTTGCTTGCTTGGGATATCTTGTAACCTATCAGACATGAACCGAACCTCAATTCCTCATCAGTGATGGTGTTTACCTTGAGACCTCTATTATCCCACATAGCTTTTATGATTTTTTCAACTTCTGGCCAAGAGGGATGCTTCTGTGCCTTAGGTTTGTCAGTTATGGGGTAACCAGTTACAGCATGTAACACATCCTTAGTGATTTTCTTAGGTTCATCTAACCACAACTTCTGGTCATGCATTCTTCTCAAAACTAACCTAATCCAGTTGATTTTGAAAACCCTCAGGAAATATAGGGCATTTGTTATCCCTTTAACTTGCAGATGCTTATGTTTATCTTTCAGGTTTACTTCTACATCACACAGCTTCTTGTAAGCTTGGTCTATTTCCAAATCACCTATTTCAGTGATCTTGCAGTGAATGTAGGACCTTACGTCCTCTATCGACAAAACCCTAGGTGGAATTTTTGAAAATGAGCTAGAATCATCTGGTTGTGATGCAATCTCTAGGTATATCTTATACTTGGGTTCTACACAAGTGTTGTTCTTTATCAGGTTAACCACATTCTTCTTATCATTCTTGATATTTATGGTTCTTGAAGTGGTTGCCATCATATTTCAAATTTAGGGCTTTTTCATAAATGATAACATAATTCTTCAGTATTTTTGATACTTACTTTGATCCATGTAGATGGTGAATGATCTATTTGGAGTGTGCTAGATCGAGTCGAGGTCACTTTGCTGAATGCTCTCTTATCGTTCAATTTTTTTCTCTGCTCTTTTCTCTTTAAATCGCGTGTGCAAAATGAAATTATCCCGTTGAGTATTTATAGACTTTTTCCCTAAGTCTGTCGTAAATGCTCAACAAATCATCAAGTCATGAAGACAGAGTTCATTGGGAATACTCTCAAAATCATTGTCGGTGTTGGTAGGATGCTCAGGATGGATGTTAAGATTTTTTCTTTCACCGATGGATATTGGTGTTGTGTCAAGACAACTCTATAATTTTGCTTCCTTACCGACAGGTTTCAAGTTACATTAGCAACTTATCCATTTTATGTGTTGACCGACAATTCTTGGTAAGTGTAGATAGCTCATCCTTTATGTTCACCTATGATTTTCAGTATGTTTTTATCGATGGGGTTGATTTATCATAATTGTAACAAGTAACATAATATGCATCTTTATTCATGCAGATTTTGACTATGTATCAATTTGTATAATGGAACTAATGAAAAATATGACTTGGTGTAGTGCAGTTCCATACTTACTTGTTCAGCTTAAGTGGGGGTGGTGATGTCACTAGCTCCATTGGATGGGGTGTCACCATTTATATTGCTTGGTCCAGATTCATCATTTCTTGAAGCTTTTCTCCACATTTTGTCTCTAGCCCTTTGGATATCTTCAATGGTGTTTCCATTGGGATATATGCTTGTCTCTGTCATTCGGTCTTTGCAGTCTTTCTTGAGATGACCAACTGTATGATAGTGTAAGCATGCCGTTCTAGGGTTTGTCCAGTCTCTAGATATTTTGGTCCATGCTCTCATTCAGTTATCAGCAATGTGACCATATCTACCACATGCTATACAATTTTTCCAAGTAATGTAGTCCCATACATATTGATTACCGATTCTCTTTGGTTGATAGGGAGTTTCTTGACCTTTAGGCTTCTATTCTTGCATTTTATTTTTCCATCATTCAAGACTTGTGTGCCTATTCATTTTGCATGTAGGATAGTATTTTTCCATGTAAGTTTCCTTCCTTGGTTGATCCATCTTAGACTTACATTCATATGCTTTATGTCCTTTCTTGTTACATTTATAATAGAATCCTATGAATGAAGATGTAGATTTAGGAATACCTTTCATTTTGCCTCTGCATACATTTGATGTGTGACCTTTCTTTCCATAGTATTTGCATGTAAGATTTCTTGGTCTTAGATTTTCATAGACATTCTTTGGATTTGCTTGATTTGATGATTCTCCATTTTTGGTAAATCCTAGACCATTTTTTTTGTTAACTCTTCGTTGTCCTTCAAGAAAATCATCCATTCTTTTATTTCTTTCTTCAGCCTTTCTAATAATTTCATTATGTTGTTTTTGAACTCTAACCTCATGCTTTATTTTTTCAATCTCTTCTCTTAGTTCACCGATATCCTGTACTCTTTCAATGAGTTCTATATTCATTTTTTTTGCTTCTTGACTCATAAGAATAATCTGATTTGTAATCTCATGGTGATGCTCAACATGTCTTTGAATTTCTAACTCCTTTTCTTGTGGTTTCTCTATAATCTTCCTTCTATCATCAATAGCTAGTGTTCTTTCTATTTCAGCCTATCTAGCAGAACTCATCACATCAATCATTCTTACCATCTGGGTCTCTTGACCAATTTGCAGCATCTTTATTTGCTTTGTCAGATGTTGATTGATCTCCTTTAGATTTTTGATGTTCTCTTTTGATGTATTTGATGCTTTTCTTGTAGTTGATCCTAAAGACTCAAAGAAATCTAGAATCTCTTCCTCTTGATAATATTTTTCATTTCTCTGAGTTGCCATACCCTTTCTCTCATCCAATAGTTCTTTCATCTTGATTCTCGCTTCTTTATACTGTTCATAGAACATCTGAATTTCAAGATTTGTATTCTCAATATTTTTATCAAGTTTTTACTTCTCCATTGTATGATCTTTGCTCTTAAGCCTTTAAGATTTCCAAGAAGAGACCTAGCTCTGATACCAATTGTTGGGATTAATGGGAATTAGTACTGAGAGGGGAGGGGTGAATTAGTACCTCTAAAACTTTGAACAATTTTCACCTTTCATCATTAGTAAACAATCTTTATAGTATTACCAACCATGTCTGATGTTATTTCTTATGCATGTAGTATTAATTCATAATCTTTAATTGTATGCAATCATTCATAGAAACATTCATGAAAATAATAGACACATAACACAAGATATGATATCGTAGAAAACTCCTGTTATGAAGTAAAAACTACGGTGGGGATGGCACCCACAAAAATTCACTATCTGCAGAATGGAAGGGAGCTAATAAAGGCTTACAATTGATCACTTCTGATGATCTATCCTATTAGGAGTATTAATTTGGAGACATTTTAAGATATACTCTGTTAAAATATTTAGCAAGAATAATGAAGTTTGCACTCAGTTAAGAGATTTACAATAGGACTGTTAAGTCCACCTTCCTTGAAAGGATTTCTTAAGTGTACTACACTTGTTAGAATGAGTACAATATGTTTGACCTGACTGTATGCAATCTATAATTTCTGATTACAGATCCTTTAAAGCTCATAGTATATGAATATCACCTATAGTGATTGATTAATACCTTTTCCTGCTCTTTGATAGCCTATGTTCTTGTTCTTGAAACTAATTTGATCATTTTCTATCCTTCTACATGAATTCTCTTATCTGATCCTTAGATTCTCTTAGTGGCTACAATCATCATCGAACAAAATGTTCACAATTGATTGAGCATCTATTTATACAAGTATTTGACCTATTTTAGAATCACGCATTATAATGTTAACTCTAGATCCAAGGTATACAAATTGACCTTGATATTTTAGTTTGCACATTTTAAATCAGTTAAACTGATAAAAATAATAATAATTACATTTCTTTTTCCTCACATAATGGATTTAAAACAAATCAAGAAGCTAAATATACAACTTCAGTGATTTATCTGACATGAAAAGTCAGATCCACTTTTTGCGGGATGTAACTAACTATCGGTTCTTGATCGTCGGGTTGAACTAAAATTATGTCGGTGTTCCTTTATTGAACTAATTACAGTGTTCCCTTCATCTTTCAGGTTCCTCTCTTTGTTTTTTTGTTGGGTTGCACTGTTGGTTACTCGTCGGGTTCCTTTATCCTTTTTGTCATTGGGTAACATTGAATAGTGTTTGTCGGGATGCTTTGTACTTGGCAGTATCGGGTAACCTTGGCGTCGGGTAGTTTTGTGCCCTATCTTTTGATGTATTATAAACCAATAGTGTGTATCATGTTTTTCCTTGTATATACTAATGGAAAAATATAATGTCTTCACTCCTGATATAACAGGGCCAAGGTAGTGGACCTCTAACCTAAAGAAAGCACACTTCGATAGACTGCCATATAAATGGTTATCTCTTAAGCACTGCAAAACCTATCTTATGTTCTCCTTATGCTCCTCCTCATTATGAGAGTATATCAATATCTCTTCTAGGAACACAATTACAAAATATTCCAAGAAGGTATGGAACACTCCATTCATAAGACTCATAAAAAATGTTGGAGCATTCATGAGGCCAAAAGGAACCATGGTAAACTCATAGCAGCCATATCTCATGCAAAAAGGTGTCTTTTTGATATCACTCTCCACAATCTGCAACTGATGGTATCCATATTTCAGATCTATCTTAGAGAATACTTAGGCACCCTGAAGCTGATCAAACAAATCATCAATCCTAGGGAGCAGATACTGATTCTTGATGGTTACTTTATTAATCTGATGGTAATACATACATAACCTAAGTGATCCATCCTTCTTCTTAATGAATATGATGGGTGCTCCCCATGGTGAAGCACTAGGCCGAATGTGCCCTTTCTCCAAGAGCTCCTCCAAGTGAATCTTGAGCTTATTGATCTCATGAGTAGTCATCATGTAAGGGGCTCTAGATACTGGTATAGCTCCTAGAACAAGGTTTATATGAAAGTCAACTATCCTAGGTGGGGGCATACCATGTATCTCTAAAGGGAAAACATCTACATACTCCTGTAATATAGGAAATTCATCAAGGGAGGTTCCCTTCTCCTCCTCATCCTCCTCTCTATGACTGATGGTAATAGAAAATAGATAACATCCCTTGCACATGCAACACTTAAGCTGCATGGTGGAGATCACATGGAGAGATATGGGTCTTCGAACCCCTAAAATTAACATGGGTGAACCTAAACTATCTATAAATTTGACCCTCTTCTGTCTGCAATCCGTCTTGGCACTGTGGGAACAAAGCCAATCCATGCCAAGAACTACATTATAAGAACAAGGAGGGGTGATCCATAGATCTATCATAGAGATCATATCTCCTATCTGTAAATGACAATCTCATACTACAAAATCAACTGATACCCTAGCACTTGATGCTAACTCCACCTCTTATTTTACCTCATGTCTAGCTGCCACTAGCCTGCAACGCTCCACTATAAATAGGGAATTAAAAAAATTAGTAGCTCCTAAATCAAAAAAGGATAGTGATGATACTACCTTGAATCATACCTGCTGCCTCGATCACTATGGCCTGATGCTTGGCCTAGCGGTTATCAACCATTGCAAACACTCTATAGAACTTCTCCAAGTCCCTGACCGTGGCCTCTAATGGTGCGGGACTCAAACCACCTCCCTGGGGAGAATCCCTAGAAAAATTCCCTATGGCTCCACATGTAAAACAAGGTCCTTAGGACTACATGTATATGCCCTGTGATCTAGTGTACTGTGATCCTCCTGTCTTACTAGAACAATTGAATCCACCGTGAGAGGTCTATTGATTTCTTGTTGGTGGTGTACAGGGTGCCTGTGACCTCTGATCTCATCTACGGCCCTATGTCTGCCACTATTTGGGCTTGAAGACATATTAGCCCTGTGCTATTCTATTCCTCTAACTCTACTGAGTCTTATATGGCTAAGTTTGTGGGGCTCTAAAGGTCCCCGACAAGTGCCTTTGATTTCCCTTCCAAGGGGGTCTCTGATATCCTATACTCTGAGGTGTGGGATTTTGGTTTTGTGATTGATCCTGTGTATCGTTCCCTCTACCATATACCTCCTCTATAATCAAGGCCTTCTCTACAGCCTCTTGTAGATCTAGTGGTGCTTCCATGTGCACTGGTCTAGAAATAGAAGCATTCAACCCCTTAATAAAGTGGTTGATATGGAGCTTCTCATCCTTCATGTACTCTATGTGAGGTAGAAGCTTGAGAAATCTTCTCTCATACTGAGCAATAGATAGGACCCTTCTACTTTAGATCATGAAACTTTTCTATACAACACTTTATGTAATTCTTTGAGAGGTAACGGTCCCTGAATCTCTCTAAGAAATATTCCCAAGTGAGGGCGTTAATAACCAGGTTACTCTTGAACACTTCCTGTTGCCACCAAATCAAGGTGCCTCCTCTCAACAAGAGGATGGCCAAACAAGCTCGCACATTTCTCTCACATGTGTGCAACCCAAAGCATCTCTCTATACTCAGTAACCATGCCTCAGCCTCAATCCCATCCGTGGCTCCTGAAAAGGGTGGTGGTCTGAGGTGGAGGAAATCCTTAATCTGTTCCCCCACATCTAGGGGTGCTCCTCTACCTGCCCGAGGTACAAATCCTTGGGGTCAACCTTACAGGTGAATAGATTTCCCCTCTTTCTATGTCTTCTCCTCAATACGTCAAGGAGGAGGGCTCCTACTTCTCCCATGGGTTACTCCCCCTGGTCCTTCTATCTAATCTCCCAGTGGAAACCTATCCATAAGAATACCAACCAAATTCTAGAGAGCATTCAACACCTCCTAATTCAGATTTAGTGGCAGAATAGGTGCAGGTTCCTACTCCAGTCCTACATCATCCCTTGTGCCTTCTACATCTCTCTTATCACGAGCTAGCACCACACGGGTTCAACCATGACCTCTCCCATGTTGGTGAGCCTACCGATTAATGGGAGGCATCCTACAAGTTTTAAGCAAAGTTTAAAAGTTAAAAAGGTTAAACATAATGGGTCTAAGGCTCCAAGATTGAAACATGCTCTGATACCAAAATGTCATGCCCAAAATCTACTTGCAAAAATGCAATCATTTTTTTTTGAAAGGCTTACTAATGGTTGAAGTGGCAGTACTCTCTAGCTCATTAGAACCAATAAGAGTAGAAAGTTCATGACGATGAAGTAGAATAATCAAGAGGTAAAAGGCCAAATGTTGAAAGGTAGGGTTGAGGGGTAATCATGACATGAGTCAACGTCCCTCAACCCATTAGTTTTACAAGGTCTAGTTTTATCGAAGAATACGTAAGTTATCTAGAGTTGAATTCAAATCTCGGGTTTCACAGCTACCCCTTCACTCTAGTTTAACATTTTTAAGTTGAGATTTAAACCTTAGTTATCTAATTTAATTCACACTATTATTTTTACACAGGCCAATACACTGGCCACATGTATTGACATGGTAAAAATAACATTTCCTATTAAGTTATTTTACAACTTAATGACCAATGATATTTCCTAAAACAATCTATAGGTCTAATATTCTAAAAGGAGATCCCTAAGTTTAATCTTCTTCAAATTAATAATGTTCTCCCTCTAATGAGACTTAAAATCAAGATGTACATCATGATATACTAAAATTAATTAATATATTCTTACCCCATCATCTAGTAATTCTAAGCATTAAATGGTTTCAAAATAAATCTCATTACTCCTAATTATATTAGAATTACCATATCATTTAAAAAGAAATTAACCCTTTAATCTTCACCATACTTTTAATTAAAATATAATAATGACTTTAATATAATAATGAACTAAGGAGGCACAATTAAATAAACATATCTATGCTTTATTAAAATTACATTGTTAACATTTAGATTTAACCTTTAAAAGATATAAAGGTGATTTAAAATTAATCTCCTCCAAGAACCAAAAATAACATTTCCATAAAAAGAAATTCCCACTAAGATAAAAGTAAAATAAATACAAGAACTAACATAATCTATCACAAATGGAAAATCCCTAACCCTAATTTGAAATTAGGGTTAGGGCTCCAATAAGAAAATATAAAATTTAAATTTTTTATCTTGTTTTCTCATTTATCTCTCTCCCAGCCCATTTCCTAACCCTAGCCCCCATTATTTTTTTTGTTTTGAAATGGCTAATGAGTTGCAGGTCTGGTTTTAATGGAGGAGGCAACCATGGGAGAGAGACGAAGAAGAAATGCATATATACCCAAATATATATATGTATATACACAAAGTGTATATACATATATACTTTCATATATATGTATGTATTAACAGTGGCTTGCAGAATTAATTTTGTGTATAGGCATACTACACCACTGACCGTGCGGGGTTTCAACTCACAGTGGTGGCATTTATGCTTTATTCTAAGGTGGTTGGAGTGGGGAGCGGTCATGACCTTTCCTCCACTGCCGTGGTGGTGCACCCACCATGCGCACCACACAGTTGGCAACGTAAGCCACTATTGTGTGGTGGTCATGGTGGCTGCACCACCCCACCAGTGGGGGGTAAGGCTCACACCTTCCCCAACCTTTAGAAAAAAACTGCGGTGGGTGGCTCCTCCACCCTCCCAAAACTTGTATATTTTCTTCTTCTTTTTTTTAAAGTTTTTTTCTTTATTTATTTATAAATATGATATTTGTGTGTGTGTGTGTGTGTGTGTGTGTGTTTAAATATATGCATATTTATTTAGAATGAAATATGTATTTTCCTATACATGTTCTTTTCTTGTTTAAATAAACACAACTCCAATAGATTTTAGTTTCAGGACTCCTTGATTTATTTCATTTTTCTTTATATATATATATATATATATATATAAACTAGTGATTTCTGTAACTTCTTTCTTTTGTCGTTTATGTGTGAAAACAACAAGTATATTTACATATTCACACACACACACACACACACACACACACACACACACACACACATATATATACTTGTTGTTTTCACACAGCAATAGCAAAAGAAAGAAGTTACAAAAATCACTAGTTTAGTTATAATACTTATATATAAATCTCATATCTTTTATTTTATCTATGTATCTATATATATACTATAAAATACATAATATTAGATTCTCTGATTGCAAAATAAGACATAGAATGTCTGTGAAAGTAAAGGTTTATAAATCTTTCTAGGTAAAGATCTAAGTCTATGTAGGGCTACATTATAATTCTAATAGCATCTAGAAACAATCTGTCCTTCTACAGACTTAATATAAGAGATAAAAGGTTGGATTCTAATCTGTTTCACAACTAGTTTTAAAATTTATCAATTATGTTCTGATCTTAAATGGGATATGCATTTCTTTTCTTTGTTTCAAATCTGATTTTAAATTTATCAAATCTTTCCATACATTATTGAGATATGCATTTAATTTTCTTAATAAGGAATAAAAGAAGTAAAAAAAAATTTCTTTATAGAAAACAAATGATATATTGATATGTTTCCCCCTTTTTGCATATTTAAAACATACAATAAGCAAAGTTTAAAGTTTCATAACTAGGAATTCAGCTAATAAGAAGAAATGATACCATAAAAAGATTCTACAATATATGAACATAAAACTCTATCTTAGGAGAAAAAAAATCAGAAGTTGTTTATTGAGATAATAGACTTTATACAATTTTATTCTAGAAATTTATTTGAAAGAAATAATTACAGAATATCCAACAACTTAACCTTTACATACTATTAAATAGCAGTAACTTAATAATAAAATTTGTATAGAATTATAAGAAATTTAAAGAATATCAATTATACAAGACATCAGCCTTATGGCTTGGGTAATAAACATTTCACAATTAACATCTTAAAACATCTGATCTCTTCATTTCCATCTTTGAACTTTTAATCTTCCACAAGGAGAAACAACTACAATTCTGCAAAACCATTCTTGGAATAACCCATGGGAGCTCACCACCCAACCCAGGCCTCTATGGGACCACCCCCCAGCTAGGGGAAACAAGAGGAGGCTGGGTGACATACAATCAAACAACCACACAATGAAAAGTTAATAAAAAAAACAACACATAACCCCCTCCCAAGCTTATGCACAATTGAGTCAAGATGGAACTCAATTAGGGGTGAAGGTGGAACAACCATGTAGGAGAATGCCTTAACAAATTTCTTCAATATGCACAATTTTCACATACCTTCCCAAGGCTTTTACTTCAAAATGAACAAGAGAGCTCCATAAAGACAACCACACACCCTTATCTCCCCATGAGAAAATTTACATGAAAATTTGGCACATGGAGCCCATAACATCCATTCTACATCCCTCTTCTTCCCAAGAAGAGACTCTACACTACCATGGTTTTCCAACTAAGCCCTTCACCCACAAATGACTTTCTCCTCCCTCCCAAGGGAGATATATGTCATTCACACCCATAGACAACACCAAACAAAATAGAAAAATAGAAGTACAAAAATTATTTTCATTACTAACAAACTATCACAACAACATTTAATTAACATGAAAATATGTAATAAAAGAAGTCATCAAGATATTGAAAACAAGAAATACAAAATTCCACACATGAAAATTTAGGAGTACCAACCTTACTCCTAGCTAATGGATGGTGGTTGAGAAGAGCTTCCCCTTCCTATTTCTCCATCCCTTGGCTTTCAACTAGCAAAATCTTCCAAGCACAATCTACAAGTCTCCAAACATGGAGTGTTGGAAATCAACCCCAACTCTCCTCTCCCTTCTCCCTAAAAGGCTCTCTCCCCAACTCTACCTCTTTCCCAACAAGAAGAGAGATGACATGAGTCATTTTCCCTAACACTTGGCCAACCTCATGCATGGAAGAGACTCCACTATCTTGAAGAAGGTGATGGCCTTCCCATTTCCCCATTTTCCCCACTTATCAAGAAAGGTATTTAAGAAGGCCCATAAATAAGATTTTGACACTTAAAAAAATAAAAAAACAACCCCTAACCCATAGTACTACTAAAATACTACTCATTTTTAACTCTAACTACCCTATAGGACTCATTATAACCCTTTAAAAACTCACTTAGAGTTTACCTTCGAATTTCAAGGATAGTACCCAAGATTTTGGGTTTCCAAGACAAGCTTACCCCACATGGTAACACTACATAATAACATAGGGTTAAACTAAACCTTAAAATCAACATGGGTATGCCATCTCAAAAAACATGTGCTAATTGACACTACAAATGCACCTCACATTTACACAATGGCATGCTTAAAAGAAATTAGCAAAAATAGAAGGAAATAAATTTACAACCATGCAAATTCACATTTACAACATATACAACATTTACAATTAGTTTATTTCCCTTTCTAGGGTTAACCTTGGCTTCAAAAGGATATTCACAATAGCCCAATCTTGTTTCCCCAGTTTATAACCATGGTTTATTCACCTGCACAGTTGAACAGAGCATCAGTAATCCAAGGAAGAATCTACACATTCATGATATTATACATTATAATATATTCATCTAACCTTAAATTATATATCCTTTTTCCAGGACTAGGCCTTCATATCCATATAACTGGTAAATCACAAAATCCTAAAAAAAAATCACTTATCTAACATATTAAATTAAGCAGTATGGATCATTTGCAGAATTGAACCTGTAGTCCCCATTTACATGTCACATGATCAATTTGCAAATTTAGAACATAAGAAAGGAAATTGTTCAAACATGTCATATAGATTTGAAAATCATATGTAATAAATAATACATCTAACATCATCAAAATAGAGTCAACATAAGATAACTATACTATGAAAGTCCATTACATCAATGCATCAAACTAAATGTATCATCTAGATAAATATAACATGAAAGTATCAACTCTGAATGGATGATTGGGTAGGACCTCACAAGGTATATGTGTGTGTGTGTATTTATGTGTGTGTGTCTATATGTGTGTATACGTATGTGTGTGTCTGTGGGATAGAGGTGTAAGAAGTGGGAAAATGTGAGATTTTCAATTAAGTAGTTCACCTCGAGTAGATGTCCATGTTGCCATCCACTGAAACCAAGGAGGGAAAGATCTCATCTCGGGATTAGATAGGAAAAATTTTGAAAACCCCATTTTGATCTCCTATCCAACTCTACCATGATTTATTATTGACCTTAGAGAACAAGGCATGGATAGGGAAAGAAGGTATGAGAACCCCACTAGGTAAATCTCCCCAAGTGGATGTCTATGTTGCCTACTTCT
>MU226267.1:898368-933917 GCA_018584345.1 Thuja plicata | reverse complement strand
TATATATATATATTTAATGATTACTACATGTTATTATCTAATCATAGTAATTAAAAGTACATGTATGTTGTTAAATACACATTAAGACTAAGAGTGTTTGAATCAATCTTTTCCAAATCTAAAACCTTTTCTATCACAAATGCCTATAAATTATCCTTATCTAATTAACCATCAATGAAATATATTACAATGATAACACAAAAATGCCAACACAATTTTTTACATGGAAAATCCAATGTGGGAAAAAACACAGTGGGAACCACACTAACTATATGAATAATAGATTACAATGATTTAGACTGCAAGATAAGGAGCTCACTACTCCTAAAAAGGACTTACAGTCTAAGATGCACAGCCTTAGAGAAAGACACAAAGTACTTGCAAAAATGAGATGCATGATCCCAGGGCAAGATACATGCCACAAGCTGCCAAAAAAATCACTACCTTCTAGTAGGCATAGAGAATTTATGAGTTAAAAAGATGTAGGATCTCCAAAGAAACCACTGTAAAAACCTTTGACAATCTCAAATACTCACACGTACATAATATTACATAACATTGGCTTCATATTAAATCTACACTCAATCATGTCCAATCTAATATTTGTGTGCCAATATATATGTTAGGATTAGAATACAAAATTCTAACAGTTACATGCAAATATAACCAATAATGCAAAGCAATAATGATGTAGTCAAGGTTGGAGGATCCAATAAAGGGCTGTCCAAACTTGCAACCAACAACAAGAACAACATAACAGAAACACAAAAACACAGGATATGGTAAATCACATCAATTCATATTCATTTTCAGATTCAATTACACTCAACATGTTGAGATGTAAGGCCTTCCCAGTTATGGCCAAATACAATGAAATAACTCTAAGATCTATCACCAAGATCTTCTACAAGCATCAAGCCATGTACCTTCTGCCAATTAGTCAACAAATCAGGCCATGAACAACACCAAATCCACTTCATCTTCACCAAAGGTTTCCACATCCTCAATATTAAGAACAACAACTTACATGCCAACACATCCCACTGAACCAAGTCCGTCTACAACTCTCCAACATCACCATTAGAAACAGTAACCTCATCAAAGCGCTCAAGCTTATCAACAAGCAGCATATCAAGATGTCCACCATCTCTACCAGTCTCATCCAAAACCTCATACTGATCAGAAAAACAATCAGCATCTTCTTCCTTATCAGTAATCTATGTGTGTTTTAATTAGTGCACCTATTATCTGCAACATGACACTTCAATAGATCATTATATTAGTGGAAAATAATAAAAAGAAAGGGTTTCAAGCTAAATACTAAAACCAATCTTTTGCTTCCTATCTAGGAGTTGGAAGAATGACATAATCATGCCCTCAGATTATGCACAAATCAGTGACATATACAACATAAGAATGGAGAATTTGAATCAAAACTAATCTAAATGGTTGAAAAACATGCATATTAGCTATAAATATGAAGATAATAACAATGCATAATATTAAATGTAAGATGCAATATGAATTCACAAATGATCCAAACAGCATAAAAATGCTTTCAACTCTAAAATTAAGGGTCATTTGAGCTCAAAAACTCATTCTATTTATAGAAGCAATGAGGAGAGAGGGGGAAAAGGGTCATTAATGGAGGTGTAAAAACCATTAATGAGGTGTAAGAGGCATTAATGCCCAAGGCATTTATGAGGCATGGGCTTGAGGAATCTCCATTAATGATGCATTAATAAGAGAAATTAAGAGGCATGGTGAGGGGTGTAAGTCCAAGCTTGAGAAAGTGGACTTAGAGGGAGTCAAGCTTGAGAAAGTTGACTTTCTCAAGTGGGTTGAATTCCCAATCATAAAATTAGGAATGTGACAACATTAGGAAGTGGGTTAGGATAGGATTAAGATTAGGATTAGGCTTAGCATGGGGGAAATAGGTTAAGATGGGTTTGAACCCAGGTTTAAGGTGGTTGAGGTAGGTTAGGTTAGGGGTTAAAGAGAATATTAATGAAATGAATTATAATTAATATATTAATTCAAAATAGGGAAATTAATTATTTAAGTCTTTGATTGCTTTAGATAATTAATTAGGACTATAGCCAATTAATTAGATTAATTTAGGCTAGAAGATAGGCTTTTTGCAAGTGATTAGATATAATTAGGATTCTATTTAATTCCTTTTAAATTAATTACCTTAGCCATGTTTGATTTGAATTGATTTGAATTAAATTGATTTTTTTTTATTGGCTAAGTTGATTAATAAAATTTAGTGATTAAATCACTTAGGAGATTAAATCTGATTTGAATGAATTATGCCAGCCGATTGAAGAGTTATCTGGACATAATTGGCGGTATGATCACACTTAGGTAAAATAGGGTCTATAGTCAAAGAAGACCAAATTAGGGTGGTTACATTTGCCCCTCTTTGAATATATGTGCGAGCAGTGCATTGATTCAAAGAAAGTTTTTTAATTTTTGACTTCAAAAAGATTGAGAATTTCACTCATGATCAAACAAAATGCCTGATGAGATCAGTCTCGCACTTGATTGAACTAAACTGATAGAATTGAATTTGAACTTTATTTTCGTACAAAAGGTCAATAAAATATTTTAAAGATACCAATCCTAAACTTGGTTGTCGTCCAAAGATTGATAATATTTTTTTCTAAAGTTGGTTGTCATCCAAAAGTCAGTATGAAGCTGCTAGGAGCTTAGTAAAAATATTTTAAAATGAGGGAACACAAGATATCCAGGTTATGAGAACCAAATCTTTCTATCCAACAGTTCTAACTTAGTCAAGGAAATTATCATGCCCCTAGTTGTTTGATAACAAAGTCATTTTTGATGCTGTTTCAAGCAAGAATTTGATTGATAATAGTGTGGTCATGTCCCCTCGAGAATGAAATTGAAGGAAAAATAATAGAATCCCTCTGTTGAAATGATGTATCACTTGTAGGGAGTGGTTAGGTCAAGAAAGAGTAGATTAGAAGAAGCGGAGGAAAGAAGGTGTTTTAAGAGTAAACACATGGGTACCAAGTTAATTACGTGAAAATATGAGTGGTGAGATTGATAAAATGATGTCAGACCAAGATTTTTTATGAAATGTGCAATTTTGAGGATATAGAACCTGGAAAATGGGTTTTCAGAACAGATGGAGCAATTCTGCATTTTCAGGAGCTATCGCAAAAATTTTACTACACTGTGTAAAACACCTTAGGCACCTTTGATTTGGTTCCTGATTGATCAAAAAGAGAACAGAAATGGAGTTTCAATTGCCTGGCAGAAGTTTTGGAACCCCTAAATAGCTCAAAAGACCAATATATATCTCAAAAATCACCATTTTACTATTCATTTTCACTTTTACCCATAGTAAATTCTAGAGCTCTGTAGAGAAGATGGTTGTCCCAATCAGGAAGCATCATTTCAAGATCAGCCGTCGACATCAGCGCCCGACTGACTATGCACCTCTGGTAAGTACTCATAAAACTACCTTGTGAATTTGGTACTTTTCATTTTCATACTTTTTGGTAGGTTTTAGAGCCATTTGAACTTTGGGTCAAATCTGGGATTCCGGATCGCACCCTATTGAACCTGTGTCGCATCTAGTTTTTCCCGAATCGTACCCGGTGGTCCCAGATTCCTACATCGCATCCAATATTTCCTAGATTGCATCTGATTTGCCCCATTTTACCTCAATTTAGAATATGATATTATGGTTATGTTGTACCTTGCTTTTTAGGATCGTACCCCATTTTTCCTCAATTTAGAATATGAAATTAGGGTTATGTCATACCCTACTTTTTAGGATTGTACCCCATTTTTAGGGTCGCATCTAGGATTTCTGGGATCACACCCAACATTATCCATTACATTGAGGAAAAGAGAGCACACCCTGTATATCTAGGATCACATCTCATTGTTAGACTTAGAATATTTGTCAATTGTGAACCATCTTCATCCTCTGAACCTTGAATCACTTAGCTGATTATGTTTCTGCATTTTTGTCATACATAGAACATTGATTTATCTATTTTTGTGTACAATAGGTTGATTTTGAGGTAGTATCATTTCAAGGGACATATTTGTGGCATGTCCTTGCCTTGGTCTGATAGTTGACAAATGATGAGCTGGATGTAGTGTCCCATGTAGGATTACGATCACTAGTTGATTTACCTAATATAGGGGTAAATCAAGGGTTTTTGACTGCTCTTGCCGAGAGATGGCACTCAGAGCACAACACCTTCCATCTCCCAACCGGAGAGATGATATTCACACTAGAGGACATGTGGCATATACTGCAAGTTCCAGTTATGGGTTATGAAGTACGATTTGAGGTGACTTCGGTCATTGCCATTGGTGCAGCTCATCGCTTCTTCTAGGATGATAATATTGCTCAGAGACATATTTCATGGCATTACATGTATGATCACTGTGATCATCTATCTGTATACTTGGTGGGACTGATTGGTGGCATCCTGATGCCAGATAGAGGACAACATAGATTTCTTGTAGGATGGGTGGATATACTTGAGCAGATGGTCATCTCTAGACAGAGATTTGCATGGGGTATTTGTATTTTGACCCACATGTATCGAGAGCACCACGAGATTGTTTATCATTACACATATCATGACTATAGGGATCTTGATTTTTCATATCTAGGCCTAGGAGAACATCCCAGTGATATGACCCATTGTAGATAGGCAGCAAGCACCTGAGCAGCCTTATGTGTATATGTACGTAGGTTTGATTCAATAGCCCCATCTTGGCAAGGTAGAGTACTGGCACCGTCTTTTTGATGATATGACAGATGTAGTATGGAAGCCATACTTGGATTGTGAGGAGTGGGCCTCTAATGGTAGATAGGTTCTATTTTTCTTCTAGAGTAGGTACCTGATCAGACATACCAGATATGTCATAGAGTGTTTCATACATACCCGTGTATTGAGACAATTTGGTCATTGGTAGGGCAGGAGTCAGGATGTGATAGTATATGCTTGTATTTGAGATGAGACACCATTATGGGGTGCCTAGCTGAGGTATGAGACCATGCATTAGGAGATTAGAGATATGGTCAGAGTTGATTGGGATCTTCAGCTTGGTGTTGCAGATGTAGGCTGTTTGGATGGTTATGCAACAGAGATGCTTCAACATCCATTTCCATGATTTACAGTTCCTGAGGAGGCCATTCCTCCCATTGAGGACCCTATAGATTATGATCTTGATGATCACCCTACCAGAGGTAGAGGAGGATCATAGAGAGATAGGGGTGCTAGGGGTAGGGACAGACGACGAGATGGTAGATGTTCTCCTCCAGATGATGGGGATGATGGTGGAGATGACCAGGGTGGTGGAGTTGTGGGTGGCATTAGAGAGGTGGCTAGTGGTAGTAGAGAGGATTTCCACACCCACTTCAGATTTGTTTCTCCCATGATGGATCCAGGGCCTTTACTTACAGAGGAATAGCAGAGATAGTAGAGATAGTAGAGATAGTAACAACAATATTAGCCACAAGACAGGTCGCAAGATAGGCCTTCAAGGCAGGATTCTGGCAGGGGTTCTGGTAGGGACAGAGATCCCTTATCTCAGTGTGAGCAGGAGTGAGAGTAGCTTAGGGCTAGGATTACTTCATTAGATTCCAAGCTCACTGCAGTAGATGGCAGTATCACTGTAGTAGAAGCTTTGCTTGCTGATAGAGATACATAGCTGGAGAGGCTCAGAGTAGAGAGAGATACACAGGCTTGGACTGTAGTCCATCAGGCATAGAGAGAGAAATACTATTATTCTTTATACCATGCTACAGTGCCAGAGGGGCAGAGAGCCATATCATTTTCATTATTAGCACATCAATCAGAGGGGGCCATGCCACCTCCAGCAATTCCATTTGTACCACCTCCTCCTCCTTCAGATTAGGGAGAGGGGGGAAGGCAGAGTTGATGTTGTATCTTGTTACATATTTTTGAGATCATATTGTATATCTAGATCCTTCTAAGATCATTCTTTTGTACAATGAAACTTTATACATACATATTTGATTCATCTTGACATTCTGATACTCTGATACTCTTTGTGTAGACTTGTGCCATATTTTTGATCTGTACCATGTTGTGATATATACATATATACATATATACATATATATGTATATATGTATATATGTATATATATATATATATATATAATGCATTTTCTTCTGATTCTGACATGTTTGTATGAGTTCTCTTTCCTTTGATAGATGTTTTTGCACATGTGATTAGATTTATCTTGGTCTCATGATGAGGTAGATTGTTTTAGATGATGACATCATTTACGCATTTGGATTTATCACTTATATAAATATGTTTCAAATGATACTGTGTGAATATGCAAATGTATGTTTTTTAGATTTTCTTATGCAAGTAAAATGTATGGATACACTTAGGATGTAGAAGTAAATGCAATGCATAAATGCTTTTTTGTATTTCTTTGGTCTCTTTTATGAATGTAAAATGTATGTTATGGATGTGCAACGATATGAATATCAATAATATTGATTTGATGTGATTAACTTGGATTTAGAAGAAAATTTAAAATCATTTTGAGCTCAAATTCCTTATGATTTTGTTTCTTTCAGAAAAATGAATCATGTAATCCCTAAATGTAGCTATATGCAGACTCTTATGACCTGTCACTGATTTGTAGATATTATAACATTTTTATCATCATTAGGCACTACTTGGAATGGATGCCACCTGATAGTACGAAAATAACTAATACCCACTGATATTATGAAAGTATGAATACTATTTTTATTGGATGAAATATCAGAAATAGACTTAGGCATCAAGACATAGAAGCCAGGATGACCAGTTAGTCACCTTCCTTTTACTATATCAGAATCTATGTAAGGTAAGATATTGGACCCGCAATGACCTTGAAAATTCATATCCTTGGGTACATTATGCTTTATATACCTTAGTGAGAATCTAAGTTTTAGAAAATAGACAAGGAAATTGTTGCAACCTCACTATAGTTTACACATAAAAAAGATCAAGATATATGCAGCTATCCACTCATGGTGCCAGTTCTTACCATAAATATCCAAGTTAGGTGGAATTTATAGGATCATTTGGAATAATCACCATATGCAGAAAACCAAGAAAACATTATGCCCCATGTCCTTGCGACTCTTTTTCTTTGTGCAGACATCATGGAGTAACTTGGAAGATATAACAACCATCAATTGAGAATCACTTAAAGAAATTTTATAACTGCTTAGATGCCCTTGGTTAAAACATCATCAATGTATAAAAGAGTCATGATCAAACCAAGATCAAACTGTGTTTAGGTAGTATTGAGAAATACTATTGATTCATTTGTCAAGCGCAGTAGAGATTCATCAATCAAAATGTGGAATTTAAGAAATATGTATTCCATGTATGTGTATTTTTCCTGTTTGCAATCCAATGTAGGTTTTAGGAACACTGTTTAGGTTAGATCGGTGGTTCATGAAAGATACACCCTTGTTTCATGAAAGTTATAGTGTGGTACAAGCATCAAGAAGCATTGTGTCACAAGACAAATCATCCTATGATGACCTAGCAGATTCAACCTAACATGCTAGCAAAGATGCCCCTCATGCCAAATGACTTGATCCTAAGACAGAAATGTAGACAAATCCCAAGCAAGGATAAGATTTTTGTAAGGAAAAAAAGTCAACTCTTAGCACAGGTGTAATCATGAAGGCCTAGTATCAACAATGCATTGATAGATAGAGTATAGAATACAAGTGATGCCTGATTGCCATTTTTTCACCACTTGGCAAAAATTTTCATTCTTTTTGCTACGAGGATGCTTGTTTTACCAGGTTTTCATTAAGGCACTTTTCTCTTTTTCAATTTTTTTGCTATTTTTGCTTTTTTGAATGTTTTTGTAGTACCAAGGCACCTGTTTACTAGGTTTTCACTAGGGATACCTTTCCTTCAGGAATTTTTCCACTTTTTTTGGAGTTCTTCAAGATCAATTTTCTAATTTTTTGGGTATTTTATGAGTTTTTCACTGTACAAGCTCTGCTAGCCAAACATTAAGCGTAGAACCACTTCAAATGTAGAGTATTTATAGGATCTAGAAGAACATCTTCCTCAGGTGTTACTAGTTGATATTCTCTAGTCCCAAAAGTAGCAATGATGGCATAAGGTCCCAACCAATTAGGTTCAAACTTTCCTTTTTGTTCTTTGTTAGGCTGGTTTTTAGGATTCTCCTTTAGGATAAGATCCCCCACTTGAAATTGTTGTGGTTTGACCTTTTTATTGTACCCTTTTGACATTCATGCTTGGTACACCTTCAGATGATTGAATGCCTATTGTCTATGCTCATCAAGTAAGTCTAAATAATTTACCCTATCGATGCGGTATTTCTCATCAGTAGAAAGACCTTGTAAAGATACCCACGAAGATGGGATTTCAACCTCAATAGTTAGTACTGCTTCAGCGCTATAGACTAGGGAAAATGGTGTGGCTCGAGTTGGTGTTCTGATACTTGTTTTGTAGGCCCAAAGTGCTAGATTTAGTTGTAAATACCAGTCTCTACCGGACTTACTCACAGTTCTGTGTAGGATCTTGAGAATATTCTTGTTAGATGCCTCAGCCTATCCATTACCTTGAGGGTAATAGATGGAGGAATAATGTTGAGTAATGTGAAACTATGTGTAAAGTTCATTGATGTCTTGGTTTTTAAGTTGGCCCCCATTATCCATCACAATTGAAGAGGGTATCCCATATCTACAGATAATTTAGTTCAAGATAAACATTGCCACCTATTTTCCAATGGCTTTGATTAGTGGTACAACTTCAATCCACTTTGTGAAATACTCAGTGGCTGTAATGATGAACTTGTGTCCACTTGAAGAATCAGGATATATTTGTCCAACCAAGTCTAAGGCCCATTGCTAAAATGGCCAATGTGTGATGAAAGGTATGAGTTCTCTAGTAGGAGCATGGATGAGATTTCCATGTGTTTGGCATTTATTACATGTCTTGGAAAATTGAATAGAATCTTTTTCCATTGTAGGCTAGTAATAGCCAACTCTGAATAGTTTCTTAGATAATTAAAATTCATTTGAATGTGATCCACATACACCTTCATGGACTTCTCTTAATGTGAAATCCGAATCTTCATGTTCTAAACATCTAAGAAGTGTGTTGTCGAGACCTCGTATATATAAGTTATTAGTAATGAGAACATAATGTGATTTTTTCCTAATCAAGGATCATTTTTCATTTCAGGATAGATCATTGGGAATAGTTTGGTTAGTTAGGTAAGCAATGATTTTAGCATACTAAGATTGGTCTTGGGCTTTCAGAGCATAAATTACTTGGTATTTAGGAGTATCAAAGGCTGGATAGGATAATTCTTCCACCAAGAATTCATAGCAGAATTGATGTTCCTCTAGTTGTAACATGGATGCCAAGGTAGCCATAGCATCTGTAGCTTTATTCCATGTTCTGGGTATCTGTTTGAATGTGATGAAGACAAAGTACTTCTTTAGGTTATCAACCAGTTGCTTGTAGGGTATCAACTTCTCATCTTTTGTCTGATAATCTCCATTTACTTGATTGATAATGAGTTGGGAATCACCATACACATGTAACTCTACAATTTTCCATTCCATAGCAAGTTTAAGACCGTTTACCAATGCTTCATATTCAAAGATGTTATTTGTGCATGGAAACATCAATTTGCAGGACTTGGGTATCTTGTAGCCTTGAGGATTTATGAATAGAACCCCTGCTCTAGAGCCTTGTTGCATGAAGGAACCATCAAAGTACATCTTCCATGGATACTTAGTTAGATGCATAATTGTTTCATTAGGGAACTCAATTCTTAAAGGTTCATTATCTTGGAGTGGTGAATTAGCTAATTGTTCTATGAGGACTTGTCCTTTAATATCCCTCATGTCCATATATTTAATGTCAAATTCGCTTAGAATGAGGACCCACTTTTCTAGATGTACTGTCAATGTTGTTTTTCTTAGGAGGTACTTCAAAGGATCTATCTTTGCAATGAGATTTACTATATGTGATAGCATATAATGTCTCAATTTTTGTGATGCAAAGACAATTGCTAAGAATGCTTTCTCAATAATGTTGTAATTGATTTCATAGGAGACTAGTGTTCTACTGATGTAGTAGATATCTCTTTCTTTCTTAGTTTCATCCTCTTGTGCTAGCAATACTCCCAGTGATGTGGCTATAGCTGAAATATACATGACTAATGACTTTCCATGAATGGGTGCCATAAGAATAGGAGGAGTAGCTCGGTACTGTTTTAATTCTCTGAAGTTGGCTTCACAGTGTTCATCCCATTTGAAGGTGACACCTTTGTGTAGTAATTTGGTAAAGGGTTGCGCTCTATCTGTAAGTTGTAACATGAACCTCCTAATTGATTGGAGTCTCCCTTGTAATGTCCTCATTTGAATAATGTTGCATGGAGGAGCCATTTCTAGTATAAATTTGACTTTTGCAAGGTCTACTTCAATTCCTTTTGCTAAAACAATAATCCTCAAGAGCTTCCTTGTTTGGACCCCAAAAGTACATTTCTTTGGATTGAGCCTGAGTTGAAATTGCTCTATATGATCCAATATATTCCTTAAGTCTTCAATATGAGTATTTCATTCTTTTAATTTAGCTAAGGTGTCATCCACATAATCCTCCATGTTTTTATGCATCATATCATTGAATATAGTGGTCATTGCCCTTTGATATGTAGCACTTACATTCTTTAACCCAAATGGCATAATGTTATAGCAAAAGGTACCCCATGCGCATGTAAATATGGTCTTTTCTTGATCTTTAGGAGCAATTTTAATCTGGTTATAGCCTGAGAAACCATCCATTAGTGAGTACATTTGGTAGCCCATTGTGAGGTCTATGATCATATCAATATTAGGTAGTGGGAAATCATCCATAGGACATGCCTTATTTAAGTCTCTGAAGTTTGTATAGATCCTGATAGATTTATCTGATTTAGATATTGGGACCACATTAGAAATCCATCCTGTGTAAGCGATGACTCTGATGAATCCATCTTTCAATAATTTTTCTAGCTTGACTTTTACCAGTACTCCAACATGAGGATGCTTCTTTCTAAGTTTTTATTTCACAAGTTTGATCCCAGGTGCTATAGATAAATGGTACGTTATCAATTCAGGATCCATCCCAGGCATATCTATGTATGACCATGAAAAGTTGACCTTCTTCTCTTTCAGGAACTCAGTGAATTGTGCCTTTTCTTCATCAGACAAAGATTGTGCTAGGCAAACTATTTGAGGAACTTTAGTTGTTCCCAAGTTAACTGTTTGTGTTGGTTCTATTAGAATTGAAGATCTTTCTTGAAAGTTCTCTAGGAGGATATCAAGAATCTCATAGTTTGGCATCCCTAAGAGGTTTTCACCATCAAATACATCTTTTTTTTTTACTATTTTAGAATCTAACACTTCCACAATGTGGTTTTCATAGTTAGTTCTTTTTTTCTTTTTCTTTTTCAATTTTTGACTGAGAAACTTGATATACTTCTGTGACATGTTCACGCTCCTTGCATTGGTGGAAGAAGGGTAAGGTTCACAAGTGTTTAGGTAGAAATCCAAAGTGTAGTCATTAGGGAAGTCGAGGATAGGAGTAGGATCTGTATTAGTCCAATCAATTAGATCTGGGTTTATCAAAGACAAGGAGTCAGATCTTGGGAAGGACAACATCACGTTAGCATCAAGACTATTAACTGACATGGCAATTTTAGTTAGGTTAATCTCTTCAATGTTTCGATCAATAAGAGTTATATCGTCATTATCGAAGTCATTTTTAGTTATATGTGGACCAAACTCTAGTGACTCATCAGTGAAACCTTCATCTTAATCTCTTTGTAGGAGGAGGCTCCTAGCTTGTCGCCTTTGAATTTCTTCTAGACCTAGGAGAACACCAGTCTCTTCATCAATAATTGGAGGAGGGAATACCTCCTCTACTTTAGGAATATCAATATTGTTAGGATTAGTGTTAGAATACTCTCTGTGTGTTGATGGAGCTGTGAAAATTTTAATTACATCTATTTCAATGTCCTCTATGGCAATAGATAGCTCATCCCACTTGTAATCATGTGAGTTAGTTACTTCATCATCAGATCTGTTTAAGAATTCAACAATAGTTACTTGATGTACCCTATTAGCCACTTGTAGATCATAGTGTGGTAAATCAAGAACATGCAAAACTATGACTAACTACCCCCAGTTAGGATGTAAATCCTGCTGCCGAGGTGTTTCTTCAGTAGGTTTTGAAACCAATGGTACTGTTGGATTATCTTATGTTGTCTCTCCTACCTCTTGAATAGGGGTTTGTGCTAACAAAGGCACGTGAAGGTCTTGTGGTACCTCAAAGCTTGGCACATAGCTCTCTCCTTGATATTTGGGATTCTCTATACCAACATTTAATAATCTTTCATAGGACCACTATTCTAGTTCTGTTTCTTCTATCTCATCACTCCCTTTGTCAGAAACTAGGTTATCCCTTGAAGGAGGGTCTGCAAATTTATTATTGAAACCTAGCCCTGTTTTATATTTGGTTTTTCTGAAGTCCATGTGTACAGGTTCAATAAGTCCCTATCCTTTGTCACCTAAAGGTCATTTTCATTTATCCCATTTGTTTAAGGAGATCATATCCTTTGCCACAATTTTCTAGGGATATTTCCACATGTTTTACGTTAGCTTCCGTTGGTTCTCCCTAATAAAGCTAGGCCAAGACTACCTATTCTTCTGTGTTATCTAAATGAGAGGTAGATTCATTAACCATGCTAGTTTATTGGTGAATTTATGGCATTTGAGATGTAGCAAGTGTGAGTGATGAGGAAGATTTTCCATAGGATCTTGGTAATACTGGAAGTTCTCTTAATGATGGGGTCATGTCTAGCTTGTATTCTCCCATACGTGTTTCTTCAAGTTTTGTAGTATGTCTGAAACCTTTCATAACCATGTCTTTGGTAGTCTCAGGAACAATCTCATCCGCGGCTTCCTTGATATGCGGGACCATACTACTTGCCTTAATATTGTTGCAAGTATAATTGGCATCGGTAGGCATTATTACTTCCACCCCATTATGTGGAAATTTGATACACTGGTGTTAAGTAGACAACACCACTTGCATCTCATGAATCCAAGGTCTCCCTAAGAGTATGTTATAAGCCAAGGGTAGATCCAGAACTTGAGATATGAAATTCCTTTCAACTAGCCTGATTCTAATGGGTAGAACAATAAGACCTTTAGAGGACCTTTCTTCCTCATCATAAGCTTTGATAGTGATTGTCCTTCTAGAATCAATGGTCGGTTCTGAGAGACCTAGTTTGTTTATTAGATTAAGGGTACAAATATTCAATCCTCTACCTCCATTTATCAATACATGTCTAACATGAGATTTATGAATGAGGAATTTGATATGAAGGGGTTGATTATGTGGATGTGTCAATGATTTATCATCTTCTTCAAAAAAGAGAGGTAATGTGGCACTAAGATGTGATTAACCATTGCTTGGAATTTGTTCACATCAAGGTCCTTTGGTACATTTGTGGCATGTAGGGATTGTTCAAGAATTTCCCTATGTACTGAGGAGATCTTAAGAAACTCAAAAATGGAAATTTTAGCAGAGGTTCATTGCAATTGATCCACCAGGTTGTACTTTGCTTCAGGAATAGTAACTTCTTGTTTTGGGGATAGTGACAATGGGTACTTTGGAATTTGTTTCTGGTTTTGATGAGGAATTATGTCCTTTGATCGTGACTTGTGCTTTGCTTTGAGTCACCGCATTTGATTGGGAGGATGCATTTTGAATACCTTTGATAGTGACCACATTAATTAATTCATTTTTAATGTCTAGCATATTAATCACATTATCATTTTTAGAGTAGGCGTAGTTCACTTTATTTCCTTTCCCTTTAGATGCTTCCCCTTTCTCATAATTAGGGAATGGCTTGTTAAATGTTGTATGATATTCATTAGTAGTATGCCCTTCCAATTTGATCTTGCCTCCTTTAGTAAGGTCTTGGATAACATGCTTGAGTTTAAGACAGTTATTAGTCTTGTGTCCTTTGTTCTTGTGAAAGGCACAGTAAGAGTTATCATCCCACCACCTTGGTTTAACTTCTGGCTCCCATGGTTTGGAGTCTGGGATTGTGAGAACTTTGTTGTCTAATATTGTCTTCAAAACAGTCTCAAGAGGCTCTCCCAAAATATTAAATGTTCTTTGATGTTTGGAAGTCCATGGTTGACCTTTTTTATTCTCATTGTTTTATTTTGGTATGGAGGTTGTTACCTTGGCATCTTTTTTTGCTTGCATGCTATTTGTTAGATTGAACACCTTGGGTTTAGGATTAACATTAGAGGAATCTACTACTCCATCATTGACAACATTTTTGTTTTACTTCCACCACTTAGGCTTGGATTTGGAGTTGGTAGATTTGATTTCACTTTGGAGAGTGATTTCTCCTTTCTTGACCATGAATTCTTTGATATGGATGGCATTCTTGATCATCTTGTCGAAGCTAGGGGAATCTTGCATTTGTAATGCATAGTTCAACTTAGGTTTCAAGTTATTAATAAAGATTTCCATTTTATCAGATTTGGGAATAGCTTGTGAATACCGTGCAAATATTTTCCTCCACCTTTGTAGAAAGTGTGTAAAGGAATTGCCAATATTTTGTTTAGTGTTACATAGATCCATCATAGTTATATCCTGCTGTATATTATAGGAGTAATGTTGGGTAAATCATTTAATTAAATCCTCAAAATGTTTTACCTTAGATGTAATCTTTGAGAAACAATCCTTGGCATTGCCTCCTAGGCTTCCTAGAAATAGCCTGATGAGGTATGTAGGTTCATGCATGTATTCTATGCTTAGAGCACAAAATTCCTTCACATGGTCATGTGGGTTGGTCTCTCCCATATACTTGTCGTATTTTGGCCTTGCCATATTGGGAGGAAATAGAACCATAGTAATACTCTTGTCAAAAGGAAATGGACAAATGGTGTCCAAAGAGTACTTTGTCTTGGGTTTAGCCTTCTCCTATTTGATATTTGCAAGCTCAGTTTGCATCAAGGTTAGTTGTTTGGCGAGAATAGATATAGGAGTCGACACCTCCTTTTCTTTTAGTTGTTCAACATCATAATCCTTAGGTAATTTTACACCAGTGGATGCTAGATGGAGAAAGTATTTCTCTTTGTCTTTTCCAATTATCTTTTCCAATGTATTTTGGAATTTCTTTCTCTGTTTGAATTTAATGTACTCTTCTTTCGTGATTTCTTCCTCACTATTTGAATCAAACAATGGGTGGTCAAATTTTGGTTCTTCTTCCTCATCGTTATCTTCATGTTTTTGGTTTTTGTCATGGTTGTATTCCTCAAAGGCTTGACTCCATTTGGGAGTGGGTCTGTCCATCTCTGGAGAGTCTAAATCGAGTAGGGAACTATGGGATATTTATCCTCATTGAAAGTGTAGTGATTTTGAAAGCACTTACAATTCTTTAGAAGTGTACTTGTTGAATCTTGTGCTAACCATGAAGTTGTATCTCAACTTTATCAAAGTTTCCCAATAGTGTCAGGTAGTGTCTCAAATCATTCAAGTGAGTGTGTCTAGGTAGGAGTGTTGTTTGTGTTTTGATGGAAGTAAATGATTCCGGTGTCAAAGGGTTAGATTTCCCTGATAGTGAGATGGGAATCAAGTTGTTTTGGAAAGTGAATAGACTACACATATTGAGACTGATTGTGAGAAATTGATAGGACATGCAAGGTAGATGTTTGAAAAAGTGCTTTGACACAGTAACAGGGAGACCAGAAAAGACAACAAGGATAGACTAAAGAGCTAAAAGGGTATCCAAACCCACTGAGGTTTTCTGAGAAACTAATCTGCAAGTGCCCACTATCCTAGATGTGAGCCTCCAGATGCAAGCTAGAAAATCTAGGATATGAACCTCTGATGACCTAAGAAATGCAGGATGCGAGCTTCCTCCCTGAATGTGACATAGTGCTGACCAGATGCAATTTAGGATACTAGATATGAGCTAGGAGATACAGGATACAATTTTCTGATCATCCGTCAGAATTTTCCATTTTCGTAAATATGTTTTGGAAGTTCGTGAAGTTTGTTTGATTATAGATTGCATTATGAGGCGTTCTCATGTATGTAAAATACATGTACTCCAAGGATTGAATTTTTTAACTTTTTTTGAATTATTTTATTTTTTTAGTGATATTTCAGACATGTCAAGCAGATTTACATTTTTAGGAGAACAAACACATCCTTATGCCCTATTTTCTAGGTAGAGGATGAAAATCCTTGCTCATTGACTTAGGTACACATTCAAATTCTAATCAGAATATGACCATCACCAAGCACACAATGGCTCCAGTCATGATAACATATTAGCCAACTCCAAACGCAAGTGAGGGTATGATATGACAAGTGTCTTGGGGAAATTACTTTTTTCCTTGCACAAGGATTATCACCCTTTCGAAGATGAATCGGGTAGTTAGAATACAAAGTTTTTTGTTTATGATGGGGAAATCTATTTGAAACCGTCTCCCATATAATTTCCCAAGGAAAAATTGAGGCGTATAGCCCTATGAGTACTCAAATATGTGTAGTCTCACAAGAAAGATTCAAGCGGCTCTGCTCTACACATACCCAAGCATGTTCAAGAAATGATGTCAAAATTCTGAGAACAAAACTGATTCTATCTCCCGAGGCTTTGGCCTACGAGGAATCAATTATTTATAGTGAGTTTGAAGGGTTGGCATAAAACCCATCCTCACTTGGGTCATTCCCGGGAGATTTTTTCCTCAACTAGCAGGCCCTCTACTATTTAATAAACATACAAAGGATTAGCGAGCATAGGATTTCTAGATTTTTGATTCTTCAAAAGAAGAAGAGCACACTCTCCTAGTCCATTCGATTTTCTCCCAAAACACTCCAATTAAATATTTATTCCCTCAAGCTATCTGATCTTGATTTAAATATTCCTAAATTAGGAAAACATAGTACGTGAAAGGAAAGTTTGATTGTTCAGTTTCCCCAAAATTAGGTGATTTGCTTGTTCAATTACTATTTTCCAAAATTTAGACAATAAAGTTGTTAAATTATACCATAAAATTTAATGCTTTGTGTTGTTCAATTACTTTCCCAAAATTAATTTAAATAGTGAGTTTGTTTGCCTTGTTCAATTACTCCATTTTCCTTGCAAGTTTTAAACCAACTTTTGACGTTCTGATTTTCCTTGAAGGAAAAGAGCATAATAATCTGGTTAGTTTAATAAGTGATTGGAAAATGTCTTAAATTTGGAAAGCTTTGAAACAAGGATAGTAAAAAAAGTTTTTAAAACCTGCAAACCCACATGTTAGCAAAGTCTTCTTCCCTTCCAACAACAATCTGCAATCACTAGTTAGGTTGTTCAAAAGATCAAAACCACAATTGATCAAAGTGTAAGAGGTTAGGCAATGGAAACGCAAAACTTTTGACCAGATATGATCCTAGAAATCTAGGATGAGATGCAATATACTAGATACGAGCCTCTATTACCAGATATGATAGAGTGTGACCAGATGTGAGCCTGTACCGAAAATGAGCAAGGATTTCCAGGAGGCAATTTTTGAAATACGCGATGCGAGCCTAGATTTTGTGATGCAATGATTCTTCCTAGATATGAGCCTTTATGACCAGAAATGACTCTGTTCCTAAAAACTAAGAAGACAAATTAGTGAAAAATGAACTTGTAATGATGCAAAATATAAAATTGGGCCCCACCGTGGGTGCCAGAAATGTGTGTGTTAATTAGTGCACCTATTATCTACAACACGACACTTTAATAGATCGTTATATTAGTGGAAAAGCATAAAAAGAAAGGGTTTGAAGATAAACACTAAAACTGATCTATTGCTTCCTATCTAGGAGGAGTTTGAAGAATGCCATAATCATGCCCTCAAGTTATGCACAAATATATGACACATACAACCTAAGAATGGAAGATTTGAATAAAAAATAATCTAAATAGTTATGGAACATGCATATTAGCTCTAAATATGAAGATAATAACAATGCATAATATTAAATCTAAGATGCAATATGAATTCGCAAATTATCCAAACAACATAACAATGCTTTCAACTCTAAAATTAAGGGTCATTTGAGCTTAAAAAGTCATTCTATTTATAGAAGCAATGAGGAGAGAGAGGGGACAAGGTTCATTAATGGAGGTGTTAAAACCATTAATGAGGTGTAAGAGGCATTGATGAGGCATGGGCTTGAGGAATCTCTATTAATGATGCATTAATGAGAGCAATTAAGAGGCATGGTGAGGGGTGTAAGTCCAAGCTTGAGAAAGTGGACTTAGAGGGAGTCAAGCTTGAGAAAGTTGACTTTGTCAAGTGGGTTGAATTCCTAATCATAAAATTAGGAATGTGACAACATTAGCAAGTGGGTTAGGATAGGATTAAGATTAGGATTAGGCTTACCATGGGGGGAATAGGTTGGGATGGGTTTGAACCTAGGTTTAAGGTGGTTGAGGTAGGTTAGGTTAGGGGTTAAAGGGAATATTAATGAAATGAATTATAATTAATATATTCATTCAAAAATAGGGAAATTAATTATTTAAGCCTTTAATTTCTTTAGATAATTAATTAGGACTTGTAGACACTCAAAATTGACCAGTTGTCTTAATATCATCAAAATCTGCAAATCTCAGCAAATCTCATCAAAATGCTTAAAATGCTTCAAAATGGATCAAAATCAATTAAATGGACATTTATCAATTAAAGTGGATTAAATAAATTTAAATCAAAGGGATTAATTAATCATGAAATCAAATAATTAAATTCAAGCCTAAAAGGATCAATCAAATTATGCAATTGATTTTAATCAATTAATTGTATAGTTTAAATCAAAAATCAAAATGAAACTATTCCTTACATGGCTAAATTAATTAAATGATTGAATTAAATAAATTCCTAATATCTTTTCAATAGAAATACAAGAGCCAATGAGAACTGAGAATACACCTGCACATGGATCACTCCAATTTTGCATCTCAACCTCTCATTTACCCTTTTGAATCTCATCCACTCATTTTGTCCCACCCTTTGAGGACAACATTTAAATGGTCCCCTTATTTGAAATCATTTGAGAGATCAAACTCAACCAAGGATTAACCCATGATCAATTCCCTCTACCCCCTACCCTTAGGATTTTACTATAAATATAAGCCATTTTCAAGCATAAGATATCCTAGAAAATTTGAATGCATAGCATCATTACTATAGGCAATTTGATAGAAATTGAGCATTATCTTGAATATTTGAGAGAAAATTGTGAGATTTGAGAGAATATCATGAGCATTTGAGTTCATATTTGAAGAAAATTGAGGGAATTGAGAGCTATATAAAGCATTTTTATAATATTTTCTCATTCTAGGAAGGTCACTAGTAGAGATTAAGGTTGAGAGCTCTACTTGCAAAGTCTAGTTTGAGAACCATGGAATGATATGGATGTTAAATGTAATTCTTTAGATTAAATTGTTTATTTCTTTCCATAGAATTGTAGCTAATTGTCCTAATTTCATGAAGTTGTATTAACTCACACACAAATGGTGCCCACCGTGGGGCTTTAGGCCTCATTTTCTGTCGTTTATCAAATTTTTGTGTGTTTTTGGCTTCATTTTGTGTCTATTTGTAGAAAATAGGTGAAATGACATGTATGAGCATTTTGATGACGCCTATGAGAAGTTAAATGATGTGTGCAATTTTCACTCTATTTCTTTCTTATTTTATTTGTCTTGTATGAGACAAAGTGTAATGCGTAAGCCAGTAAAGCGTTGCTTGCAAGCTGAAAGTGTTGCCTGTGAATAATCAACTGCCGTGTGTGTCTGTTCTATGTTGCAATTTAAAAATTTTATGATGCCTGTAAAATTTACTTTACCACCTGTGCATTTTCAAATGTCGCGTATTAAAGTTTTATTTTCTCTTTGAATGATTTAAATAACACTTGTTAACAAATAAATGTTGTGTATTAGCTGCTAAATGTCGCTTAGTGTCTTCTATTATATTTTGCTTTTAAATCCTTAAATTCTATTTTATAACTCTCTGTCTATTTTTTTCCCGCAGATGAGAAAACAGAGGAAAGCACAGAAACCAGAATTTCAAGTCACAAAGCCAAGCAAAGAGGTAAGAGCACAAATCAAACATGATAAGAAAATTCATGCTTCCAATATCTTAGAAAATTTAAAGGAAGAAGAACATCTATATGATCACTATATAAAAGTATTTTTTGCTTACAAGAAGAAATTCTCTACTCTTTAAGTTGATTTCTTGTTTTTAAGTTCTTTAAGTTGATTCTTGCAAATTTGGATTAAAAAGAACTTAGGAGCATGTTTTCAAATTGATTTTCAACATTTCTTCACTTTATTGGTTGTGTTGAATAACTTGTTGGAGGATCCAGAGTGGGAATGATCGCCACTAGGTGAGTAGTAAAAAAGAAAAAATCAATAAAAAATGCGCCTAGCCTTTGCTAGCTTCAAAAATAAGTTACTTATCTTATTAAGATTGCATTGATTAAATTGTGGCATTCATTTAAATCTAGTTTAATAGGAAAACCCCTATTATTTTCCAAGTTGAACAAGCATTAGGCATATGCTCTCCATTTTGCGAAGTGGATCAAAAAGCCAAACGTGTGAGTTCAATTTGGTAGAAAGAAAGGGAAGGAATTAACCAAACATTTCAATTATAAGAACCTCCTTGTCAAGGGGTTGAAAAATAACAAGTGTGTTTGAAGTGTTTGGAATGAAGGAAGATAATAGGGATATTCTCTTCACTCGAGTGAATCAAATTCCCAAACTTGTTGGACTAAGTTCATTTT
Organism: Thuja plicata; assembly: GCA_018584345.1. NCBI lineage: Eukaryota > Viridiplantae > Streptophyta > Pinopsida > Cupressales > Cupressaceae > Thuja > Thuja plicata. Next base: position 913,005 of record MU226267.1, on the reverse strand, counting down.
CTTCTTTCCATGTATGCTAGATTAAAATAAAGCTTTAGAGTGCCTGCCTGCTGAGAATTCTTTTACGAAGGCGGTGAGAGGGAACGACCCAAAGTGGGAGACAATCACTTTTTCCGCAATATCATCCAACCCACTAAAAATAAATGAACTTTACCTTAATCAAAAAGTGACTAAGTTATGTGTAATTCATCCTCACTTCCTTGAGTAGTCCTTCAGGATTGCACAAAAGTGTACTTTCATGCGTGTGGGAAGCCCGCAAGGGGGGAAAGGAATTGACATGATTTAAAATGGAAGTGTGAATAAAACCTGGTTAAATAGTAAGCCTACCTTCTAGAGCCATTGTTAAAAGCTATATTTGTTTGACTCTAGGTAGATTGCTTGGAAGAATTTATTGTGCTATACTTGTAAAAATGACTGAGAAAATATACTTTTAGTGTTGTTTTAGGGTTATGATGAAAATTTAATGTGTGTGTTGAGTTTGTATTTCATTTTCGAACAAGAATCTTCTCTAACAACTCTTATCAAAGACATTAAGCTTTTAAAACCTAAAAAGTTTAAAAATTTAACTTTGATTGGTAAAGTGACATGTATGATCATTTAAGTAACACTTACAAACATTTTTGTCATGCGTATGATCATTTAAGCGATGCTTACAAACATTTATGTGATGCATAAGAACCTAAAATGATGCATGTCATATGTCAAAAACCGCGTAACTCACTAGAAAGTGCCACCTGGAAACATTTCAACAATGCCTATCAACAGGAAAACACCACGTACTAACAGCAGAATGCCACATACAATAATTCTAGTCAATGCGTACTAGCATTAAAGTCATGCCTACACACCAAGAAGTGACGCCCAAAAACAAAGAGGGGTAGACATAAGACATTTCCCAAGGGTTTGGAAAGATTTTTAAATCATATTTGCATACCCTTTTTTAGAGTTATTTCTTATCAGTGCAACAAATAGATCAGACTCCTGAAAAAAATTTATAATGATGAATCTATTTGAGAAACACATCATTCCTATGGTGGAGAATAATTATCAAAATCAAGATCAAAATCTCCATAGGAATCAATACAATGAAATAACTGAAGATGACATATTGGAGGCATCCCAAGATCCCATATTTATGGAAACAATGCACTTGATTTTGAAGAAGGATAAAGAAGCATATTATGCTCAATTAGAAGCTACCCTTCCTCATAACTATGACACATCAACCTTGAGGAAGGATAAGGAAAAACAAAAATATACATGATCTAAAGAGCCATCATTAAGATCAATCTATCCTTTTCTTTATGATGATGGGCCATCTGTATCTTCATCTTCTTCATGAGACAAAAAATTTCAGTGCAACAAACCTATCTTGGATCAAGGGAAATTTCATGACCACCCTATTTGTGATCAAGATAATAAAGAGAATGAAGATAAAGGTACCACTCTCAAGAAAGACCTAATGCACAAACCTCTATCTAGCAAGGTTTCTCCCATGGCCTTTACTCCTTTCATCCTTTGTCCATCTCACAAAGCTTCACAACTATCTAAAATTCCTCCACCAAAGAGTGAGTCTAATGATGATAATTTCCACGTTGACTATGTATACCCTCAAGGGATACCTCTAAAAGAAACCCAAGATAATTTACATCTTTCTGCAAATTGTTTCCATGCTTCAAAGATCTTGGACCCTAAAGCTTCATGTGCTTCAATACCTATTCAAAAGGATTCTCCGCCATTCTTCCAAACATTCCCCATGCATATCCAAACATCTACCTTGTCCTTAGAAGTGGCTCCATGTCAAGAGGATAATCCAAAGAGCAAAGAAACAAGTATCAATGAAGATCAAGATCAAGATGTTATACAATCCCCTCCCATATTTGATGAAGGTCCCATATCCATAGAAGCTTGTGATGATCCCGTTTCACCCTTTCATGTATTCCAAGCTGATATCCTTCCATTTCATGAACAAAGTGTCCTTCCAATCTCTATACCTAGTCCAATTCCCAAGAAAGATCAAGATATCCCTTCCATCATTTCCAATGAACATATTGAAAATCAAGATCAAAGCACCCTCTCTAAACCATGTGAAGATCCTTGTCAAGATCAAAGTTTCCCATCAACTCCTTGTCATGATCCTCCACATTAACATCAAGAAACCATCATTCTTCCAAATCCCTTGCATGATAATAAATCCCTTCAAGATTCATTTGAACCTATCAAAGTTTCTCCTATGAAAGCTACTCATGATCCTATTGGTATAAAGATAAATCTTAATTCACACCTTATCTCCCTCCATTCAAATGCAACCATATTCATTCACCATCCTCCAAATCCATTTTGGGTTCCTATGTCCCAAATTTAAGTCCTTCACCCCATCCATCCATATTAGGTTTGTATATTCCTCCATCAACCATTCCTACCATCCCTAGCTCTCCATTCACTTACCCTATCATGTATCAAGATCAATGAAGGCACACATACTTGAATAATTTCCAAACACCAATCCATATGAACCCTCCATATTATTCCCATTCACCCAAAATTCCTAAGTCTTTTGGAAGCAATTTGGATGTGCAACATAAAAATCAGAAATCTAAGAATCCAAATGTGTATATAAATCACCATGTCTCATCTAATCAACATGTGAATGAAAATAAAGAAGAAATATCCAAAAGGCCGCAAAGGTCCACAAAGAAAAATGAAATATTCAAAAGGCCGCAAAGGTCCACCAAGAAAAAAGAAAAATCAAAGAAAGTGTGGGTTCCTAAATCCCTCAATGAAGAAATGCAATCAAAATCATCACAAAAGAAAGAAAAATCAAAGACTATGTGGATTCCCAAGTCACTTTTGAAAGACTTGCACACAAAAGAAACATCAAACTTGACATTCAAGCTTCCAAAGGCTTCAATTATGTCTCCTTCTAAACATTTTCCACATTCCAAGTCTAGTTTGGGTTCCTACATCCCAAATCCATTATCTTAGCTACATCCTCACCTCCTTCATCCATTGTTCCTCCATCATTTCACCACCCTTCAAAGTGTGTGTCAAAGTTGATCTTGCCAACATTTCCATCCACAACATACCTTCTTCTTATCCTCACATTCATTATCTAAAACATACTTTCCATATTTCCATACCTCTTATCCAATATATGGCATAAAACCTTCACCACCATCTATCCTTATACTCCATATGTGTCCTTTATCATCACCTTATCAATATCTTTGAGCATCCTAACCATATTCATTGTTTAATATAGCATATCTTTCAGAAGAGCATTGTCCAAAGATCCAGATGTTGGGGAAATTTTGAAAAATACAAAAAAAGAAAAAAAAATTGAAAAAAAGAGAAAAGTGCCTTGGTGAAAAGCTGGTAAATGGGTGCCTTGGTAAAAAAAGTAAAGAGAAATCAATCCGTCCTATGGTGAAAATCACTTCTTGTGGCACCTTGGACAAGTACCATTATGAAAACTTGGCAAACAGGCATCATGCATAATTCCTCCTCTCGCACTCTACACTTGGGGGAAAGTTTCATCCATGCTATCCTCCATCTTCCTATCATTTATCTCACTTGCATCCATATTCCCTATTTTACCTTTTTTCTTGACAAGGTTGAACATATCCTTGAGCATCAAGTATCTTGACACTATTATCCTTTCCATCATCTTATTCACTTGTTGCATCCATGCTACCCTATCATGATCTTTTTTTCCTCCCCAATTCACCTTCATTATTCCTATGCAGTCTTTCCATGATCCCAAATCATCCCCTCATAGCCTCTATCACCCCTTTATCTTAATCATGCTATCTTATCCACATCTTACCAAAATTGATCCATTGGTCTTGATAAAAAATGGACATAAAGTGCAAAATTTGTTATCAAAATCTTCTTGACATGTCCACTTGTTTGGGACTACCCACTTTCATGACATCAGGTCATTATCCTATATGTTATCTAGAACTGCATCATTGGCTTCCATTGCTTATCCAAAAAACATGTTTCAGATTTCTATATCTTTTTTCCTTGGCTTGGGTAATCTTGAGGAGATGGTCTTACGGGTCACATTCACATTCTTCATCCATCAATAACCTTTTCATTTCTAATCCATCAGCTTCCAAATCCATCTTTCATGTCCTATACCTTTCTAGACATTGGGGGCAAACCAATGTCATCTTATTTGAGAGATGGTAAATTCTAAAAATAAAAATAAAATTTAAAAAATTTAAAAAAAATAATCAAAAAATCAAAAATAAAAAAAATTCAAAAATCTCTAAAAAGTAAAAAAATCTCTAAAAATCCAAAAATCCAAAAATCTTGCATAAAGTTTTTTAGTTGCATTGTTACATACTCGATGGCATATTCCCAAGATTTACATGATCACATTTTTTTACTTGGGGGCAAAAGTATTGATTTTGGTACCAAACAGATTCAAATGTGCAACATCTTGGTCACATGACAGAAGTAGATTTTCAGAATTCAGAGGAGAGATATTTTGGAACCTTTTATGGATATCATTGTTCAACCCTAAATAGTTTGATCCTACAACATGATCCTTGAGTTTCATTGACTTATTTTATCAGGATTAAAAATTGACAACACCCTAAATGATCAGAATTTTTAGAAATTCTTATTGAAAATCTTGATACAATACAAAACAAAAGCTTTTTTATGATCTTCATTTCATTTTGTCATGTCTTTTTAGCTAATCGATGATATTTTGACTAGATTGGCGATGATGAAGACATGATATTTTCTTTCTTTTGAGTGAATATTTTGAGGGAGATCCACCAACTTATGTGAATTTTTGTAATGACATGGTCATCAAAGAACCATCGAGGACATTCATATAGGAAGGAGGGTCAACCTTTGTTTGTTTATGCAAAAGGATACCTTGGCTATTTAGATCTTCAATATCTTAATATCAAAATCCACTTGCAACATTGAATCCATTGAAACCGGTATTCATACTCTCATAGTTGGTCATTCAACTAGTGAGGGTTGTACTAGGTTCTTAAAAGAGGTTACCAACTGAGATGAAATTCATATTCATATTCTTATGGTCGTAGTGGCACCAGTAAGGATTGTATCGACTCCTTGCTCCACAATGCTCAATGATGAAAATATATCTCTTTTGCAAAAATCTAGTGACCATTAGTTGCATTGCATTGCATTTTCATGATAGATTAATTGCATGTTTATGGAATTTTCCTTAATCAAGGGGGTGGAAGTTAATCATGATTTCATCATCAATATCCTCAAATGTCTGATCCATCACATTGATCAATGTTACATCAAGGATATCATCACTATGCATTTACTCACCTAGGGGCAACCTCACCACTTGATCAACAAGGGGAAAATTAATTCTGTCGATCATCTATATCTACATCTGCACCTAAATCATATCAAATGCCCCTATCTATCAGCCTACCACCATTAATCTTCCCATCAAATCCAATCCAATCGAATATCAATCAGTCAAATCATCCAATTAATCATCTAGCGTCAATCACTTATTCGATCGTCCATTTGCTCATCTTGAGCACATCAAATTTCCTAAATCTAGATCTTGAGGAAGGAAAATCAATCCATTTGTTTGTTTCTCTAGATCTTGAGAGCAAATTATTAGTTTATCCAATCAATTCATTTGTTCGTCTCTCTAGATCTTGAGAGTGAATTATCAGTTTATCCAATCAATCCATCAACCTACTTATCCTATCCAATTTAAATCAATACAACATCAACCAAGTGATTCTGACTGACATCACGTGATATCTGATCATCATCACCTTATCTAAAACATCAACAATGTTTTCTCAATCATAGCTATTATCATCAAATTTTCTCATGACTGGGGCATTTTCAAAGTGATTTTTATCGGGAAATGAATCTCAATTTCCCAAACTCAACCAAATCATCTACCATCATCTCGATTCATTTCCCAAGGGGGCATCATATCCACATCAAAAGTTCAAATCAGGATTTTTCATCATATCTATATCAAATCTGGGGCATTGAAAATTCAAACTTTTATCAATGGGGCATTCTGCATCAAATCAAATCAGTTGTGAATCAGGGTATCAAATGAGAGTTTCAAATTAGAGTTGTCAATCAAAATTTCAAATCAAAGTTGTGAATCAGGTTTTTATCATCAAATCAGATCAGTGCATCAAATCAATTAGTGTTGAATTGGGTTTCAAATCAATCAGGTTTTCAAATCAGATTAGTTTATCAATCAATCAATCAGTATAAAATAAGTTATCAGGACATGCAATTTTCTTTGAATCAATGTGTTCCGCACATCAATTCAAAGAGGGGCATTTGTAGACACCCAAAATTGACAAGGTGTCTTAATATCATCAAAATCTGCAAATCTCAGCAAATGTCATCAAAATGCTTCAAAATGGATCGAAATCAATTAAATGGACATTTATCAATTAAAGCGGATTAAATAAATTTAAATCAAAGGGATTAATTAATCATGAAATCAAAAAATTAAATTCAAGCCTAAAAGGATCAATCAAATTATGCAATTGATTTTATTCAATTAATTGTATAGTTTAAATCAAAAATCAAAATGAACCTATTCCTTACATGGCTAAATTAATTAAATGATTGAATTAAATAAATTCCTAATATCTTTCAACACAAATACAAGGGCCAATGAGAATTGAGAAGACACTTGCTCATGGATCACTCCAATTTTGCATCTCAGCCTCTCATTTACCCTTTTGAATCTCATCCACTCATTTTGTCCCACCCTTTGAGGACAACATTTAAATGGTCCCCTTATTTGAAACCATTTGAGAGATCAAACTCAACCAAGGATTAACCCATGATCAATTCACTCTACCCCCTACCCTTAGGATTTTACTATAAATATAAGCCATTTTCAAGCATAAGCTATCCTAGAAAATTTGAATGCATAGCATCATTACTATAGGAAATTTGATAGAAATTGAGCATAACCTTGAATATTTGAGAGAAAATTGTGATATTTGAGAGCATATCATGATAATTTGAGTTCATATTTGAAGAAAATTGAGGGAATTGAGAGCTAGATCAAGAATTTTTATAATATTTTCTCATTCTAGGAAGGTCACTAGTAGAGATTAAGGCTAAGAGGTCTACTTTCAAAGTATAGTTAGAGAACCATGGAATGATATGGATGTTAAATGCAATTCTTTAGATTAAATTGTTTATTTCTTTCCATAGAATTTTAGCTAATTGTCCTAATTTCATGAAGGTGTATTAACTCACACACAGGACTATATCCAATTAATTAGATTAATTTAAGCTAGAAGATATGATTTTTGCAAGTGATTAGATATAATTAGGATTCTATTTAATTCCTTTTAAATTAATTACCTTAGCCATGTTTGATTTGAATTGATTAGTTTTGATTGGCTAAGGTGATTAATAAAATTTAGTGATTAAATCACTTAGGAGATTAAATCTGATTTGAATGAATTATGTCAGTTGATTAAAGAGTTTTCTAGACATAATTGGGGGTATGATCACACTTAGGGAAAATAGGGTCTATAGTCAGAGATGACCAAATTAGGGTGGTTACAATCTCATCATCAACAACAAGATGCTCTAAAATTTCCATATCAGATCCATCCATCCAAGTATGAAAACCAACCACCTCTACAACAACAACATTAACCTTCTCCTTCCTCCTCTAAAAAAGTCTTTTCACTAGCCAAACAAGCCTTGGTTTGATTGGGAAATGCCAATAGACATTACACATACTCTATTCTACCAACCAATCAATTAACTCCTCAAGCCTTCTGCCAAGTTTGTACATGATCTTCTCCTCTAGCATGTGAAACTTCTCCATCAGAAAAGCTATCATATCCTCTGCCCAAAGTTCAACAAAAAAAATATATCTAGGGCTACTGATCTCAACAAAAGTAACCCTAATCTCTTCCAAGACCTCAGTTTTAAACTTCTTCATCTCACCACGTATCTCAACTAGCAGATGCTCAACAATCCCATCAACCATCTCAGGGTCCAATATTCTTGGAGGCATCTTCCAAGATCTTTGAAAACCCTTTGCAACCAATCTCCCACACAAAATGAACTAGATCAACCTTTGCTCTAATATCACCTGATGTAGTCAAGGTCGAAGGATCCAATAAAGGACTATCCAAACTTGCAGCCAACAACAAGAACAACACATCTGAAAAAAAACAATATAGGATATGGTAAATCACATCAATTCATATTCATTTTCAAATTCAATTACACTCAACATGTTGGTTTATAAGGCCTTCACGGTTATGGCCAAATACAATGAAATAACTCTAAGATCTATCACCAAGGTCTTCTGCAAGCATCAGGCCATGTACCTTCTGCCAATTACTCAACAAATCACTACCAGCTTTAGCTCCACCTTCCAAACTAGTCCAGTTATGTTACACACCACACAGTAACCTGGTAGGAACTCCAAGACAGAATCTAAACTTGTGCTCGCAAGCCACCAAACAATCTTCTTTCCTCCTAAGCCAACATGCCACTAGCTCTTCTAGTTTCCTTTCACTATCTCAGATCCACAGATCTCACAACAACTCTTCAAGATATTCTTCTCCTACTTATGTTCTACCCTCATATTCTACTCAACCCTCTTTATTTATACAACTCATCCACAAGTTAGCTTGTAAACAAATATTAAATGCTAGTCATCCATTACAATTCATGAACAAATATTAAATGAGCCAGTCAGCTGCAATGGTCATTAAATCCATCAGATTTAGGTCCACACAAACCCCAATGAGGGATCCATCATTAATGTTGTGATCTAAATTAAATGTAGAATTCAGCTACCATATCCAAGTCCAAAAGAAAACAACTCAGGCCAAGAATGACCAAGCAACAACAACTCAGGGCAAGGATGACCAAGCAATAGCAATGAATTGGGCAAAGAACAACCCAAGAAACAGAAAATGACTCAGGCAAAGCATACCTGAGTGATAGAAAGAAGCTCGAAAAAAGAATGAATAAGTGACAGAAACCCAAGAAATAGAGATAAGCATGCCTGAGCAATAGAGACCATCACACCCAAGTAATAGAAACCCAAGAACTCCATACTTTAACCGAGTGACAAAAAATCACAAGAAAATCAACAAGTAGCCAAGATGCTACTACATCAAATAAAGAACGTACAAGTAGAACAAGAAGACACACATTTAACATTGTTCACCCAATCTTGGGCTATGTCCACCATTTAGAGAGTCCAATATTATTATTTAGTAATTTCAACTAATTACAACCAACAATCCCTTATAGCTCAATACCACTGCAAATGCTACAATACTTCTTCACCCTAACAAGCCATAACCCTAACACCATTTTTCTTATAGAAAACCCCTAACCTTAAAAAGTTATTGATGAGCCAACCTATGAAATGCTTGACGAGTCAACCTAGGGAAATGGATGATGAGTCAACCCCTTGAATTATAGAAAAGTGTACAGTACTTTCTTGATCAATCACCACAAACCAAAAATATATCAACTTGATCATCCAAAATATAACTAGGTCAACCATGATAGAGATAAACATTATTTAAACAAATTCAAACATCATGGCCACTTACACTCAATGTAGTCCACCCCAAGAGATAAAGGGGACCTGATAACAAGGATTTTGTGCACGATCCAACTGGGGAATGATTAGGATAATTCCAGCCAACCCAACTTGAAAGAGGGGGATGAACTAGGGTTCCTTTCCTCTCAAGAACCTAGGTGTCAGGTCAGATTGGTGTTGGATAACTAAGTTGAACACGTGACTATTTTTTCAAGGGGCATTATGGTTTAAGAAGGTCTTAATTCTTGGGATTTCTAAGGGTAAACTTTAGAATAGATCACAAATAAATAGAAAAATATAGGTCAGGGTTAGAAAATTTAAAAAAACAATATTATCAATTTATCATATCAATCATCAACTAAACCCAAGAAAAATGTAACACACCACTAACATATATGATCATCCAGCAATATATATCAATGAAAAAAGATCCCATGTTATGCATATCAACTACATTTAACACAAATAACTTCAAACATTCTTGGGAAAAGGACAACATGAAATCAAAATGATACAATTTACCAATAAACAAGTGTGCTCATAGTAGAAAAATAGCTCATTGTTCTTGCATTGGTCACCAATAGTTCTTCCACTATCTAGCCCTCAAATAATCTAGTGTTAGAAAAAAGTGAGGATGTGTTCACTGTCCTCGAAGAACTGGAAGTGGGTAATGTTGTTTGGGATAGTGGGTTTTGAGACAAGATCTACCGATAACCTACAAATTTTGGACTCTACAACTGGTTCCAATGCTAGCGCATTAGGTACACAACTCCTTTTGGGGAATAAGCTCAATATTGAAAGCATTGAAATATTAAATGGGGCACCATACCTATTTTCTATAGTTCATCAATCACTTATCATGATAGGTCTTCTAAGCTATTTGGAAATCTATTTTGAGTCCCCTAGTGCTTTCAAATGAGTGACTCCCTTTCTTGGTGCAAATAAGAGACTTCTCAATAAGGCCTCATATTTGGTAAGATTATTGGTACAAACGAACTGTATTCTCTAGGATGTGAGGAAGTATTTTCCTATAGGGTTAATTAGTTCCATATTGGCCCAACTCCCTTTCTTGGATCTTGACCTATTAAATTTAAGATTCTAGATCCTAGTATTAGGGGAGCTCCTTCACTTCACTTGCCCTTTTGGTCTAACCATCTTGGATACACATTGGGAAGAAGGTCTATACTTGTCTTCACAAATATTTTTTTGGTTTTTGGAGGTGGGACACTAGGTGTGTCCTCACTAGGAGACACGGGTTCCTGGGTTTGAATAACCACAATCTTAGTGTAGTACCCTAGGAGTATTGATGGATCTACCATCTAGGCATCAACATCACTCACTTTTTATCAGGGAGATATTGTAATGCCCTGCCTTGGAAACCATGAGAACATAACCTAACTTTACAATATAAGATAACATTACACCAAAGCACATTAATTCAGTTAACATTCCCAAGGATTGCAAGATGTAGTGTTACTTATAGGGTAACTAATCTACTAATATCAACCATAACATAATCACATGTGATATCATATGTTCATTTTAAAACCAAATAAAAGTATGATCTAGCTCTTACTTATTCATTAAGAAATGAACACGAATCATAAAGTAAATGAACATGTATCGCACAACTGAATAACAAGATACAATCATTACCAACATAAGAAAAGATAAGATCAATATGGTACAACTGATACATCATGGTATACAAAATATTAAAACTTCCACTACACATGTCGCAAGGATAACAATAATGAATAAGTATATATACATCTCCTGAAACAATGTCACTAATACATAAAATGAAACATAAGATATACATCTTATGAGGATAACAAGAAAGTCTTTGATAAATGAACAAGAAGATAGAAGTAGCATCAAGGATCATCCTAGCATAAATTCATGAACGTTAGATCTCAATGGTATAAAGAATCACTACCACTTGTCCACATGGAACCTAGAGGTCCGCTTCCACTATGCTGAGGAGATAAAACTAGGCCCCACTCAAGGAAAAAACCAAACAAGCAAGACTAATGCAAAGGTACACTGAATAAAATGGTAGTAGATGGTAATAAGGTTATCAAGTATAAATGGTCAAGAGACAAAATAAGTGTACAAAAAACCCACATAGGAACCTAGAACACGTATAGGGAAGTGTCATCACCTAAGTCCACTCTTGAGTTACCCGAGTAGTCCCTCTGGACCCTAGCCCCCAAGTGACTCTATGTCACTTAGTAATCCTTTCATATAGATAATGATCCTAACTATGCTAGACCTCAAGGTGGCTACAAGAAAATGAGTCCCACTTTTGAACAAAAAGTGGAAGTGTTTTCCCTATTTTTTCAGATTTTTTGTCAATTAATGTCAAAATTTGAGGCACTTAAAGATTGAATCTCAAAAAAAAATTAGTAATAGAAAAGCTAGTGCTTGGAGACTACTTTTAAAATATGAAATTTATTTGAATACCCGCATGGGAGAAAATGCATTTTAGTAGGCATGTTTAAAAACCCCTTTTTCAAAATGCCTATTTCAGGACCACCCTATTTTGAAGTAAACAAATGATTTTTTGTCAATCCTTCTGGGGAAAGGTACTTAAAAAATCAAAGATTGATGAGAATATTTTTGCTTTTTTTTTACTAAATTTTTTTTATTAATTTTTAATTGACTATAAAGTACATTTTTGAAACCTCTATTGTACGGCCACCATAATTTGATGAAAACTTCACTTTTTTTGAAAAAAAATTATCATGAAGGAAATTCTATGTAGATTGATGTCATATAATTCATTTTTCAAAAAACATAAAATCAAAAAATTTACTAAAATTTTACTTAGCTTTACTTTTCAAGTTTAGGTACCACTTTGGCTTAATAAATATTGTCAAATTAATAAAATTATTCATATCACTATGAAATTTTTATTTTTATAATATTTACACTAAGAAGTATAATGGATTTTCATTTCGTCAAAAAATTCATTCGGGAAGACCTCCAAAAAGTTACGAAAAGATGGAATTTTTATATTTGAGTGCCTTAGCCATATTTTTGCAAGGCCAAGCACAGGCTTGGTGGGACCAATCCTATCTAGAACCAAAAACTAGGGCGGCGGTATGGTTCCCACTCCTAGTTTTAAGAAATGGGCACCCATTTTTTGAAATTCAAAAAGCAGGTGCATGTTTCTATTTAGACCGTTAAAATAGAAATGGGCACCCATTTTATAAACGGGCACCCGCTTCATAAACATGCATCTATTCCATTTAAATAATGGGTGCCCATTTCTTAAATATTCGTTGAAGAAAAAAAAAAAGGATTGTGGGCGTGATCTCAATGATTGCCGATTATTCAATCATTTTTATGACATATCCATGCTGCAAAAAGAATATTTTGATTCAACATTCTCTTTTCTCGTCTTTTTTTGGATATGACATGAAGAGAATAAATTGAATTCAAATTTTGGTGCAAACATGGTGATGCAGGGGCATCTGAGGTTCTTGGAAAATTTGTGGCTTTCATATTTTGGGTTGCTTTGGAGCTCAGTTGAAGGATGGAGTTCTCGATTGGAATACTCAGTTGAAGGTTGCTCGGTCACTTTTGTTGGCTCAGTGGCTGGTTGCTCAATCTTGGTGTTAATCTACTCGGTAAATGTGGTGGGTTCTTGGTTAGAGAGGTTGGCTCACCGATGGCCTCAGTTAATTATTTTTGTTCTTGTTCACTGATGTGACTTAGTTTCTGGCAGTGGCTCAGTGTCACCGACAAGTCTCGGTGCCTTTTTATTTCTCGGTAGTTTCACTGACTGGGTGTCTGTTGCTCAGTGGTCTTTTTCACTGAATCGGTTTGATTGCTTAGATCTGCTGGTCAACTTATGTATTTAGTTTGGGTCATGGAATTTATGTTGGATATCTCTTTGGAGATTGTGTGGAACTAAATCTGGTGGATTTAATGACTGTTTCTATCCGAATAGTAAAGAACACATTGCATGTTGTGTTCTTGGTGCCAACTTGTATTTTTTATTTATTTCTTTTGTAATACCAACTTGTGGAAAAGATTGTATAAATAAAGAGGCTTGTCTAGAGTTTTAGGGGAGATAATATGGGTGAGGAGATCTAATGTAAGATCTAGGGATCTGAGATAGTGGAAGGAAGTGATGACATTAAGTTTTGCAATCAGTATACTTAAAAGGAAAAAAATGATAAAGGTCATCGGTACAAGCATAACCGGCGGACTACAAAGCATAACCGACAGACAGCAACCATAACTGATGGACAGAAAGCATACTCGACAGAAAAAAATGTCATAAGAAAATGCTAAGTGTGGAATTGATCGACAAACACTGACAAGTGTTGTACCAAAAAAGTAAATAGGACATCACCGAAAGGTCAATAACATAACACAAAGATCATCACCGATGATACAGTTTTGAGAACAAAACCAACAGAGAAGAAAAGGCATACCCGATGAATAGTTCAAGAAAGGAACACTGATAGACAAGAAAACTGAGAGACTGACAGAGCAGCCTGACCATCAGAACCGACAATTAGTTAGAGAACCCACAAATAGTGGATCTGACTTTTACATGTCAGATAAAGAAATGTAATTCTATTTATAGAGTTTTAATTTGTTTTAAAACATTACTTGAGGGTGAAGCAAGCATAATGTAAATGTTTTAAAGAATCCTAATGGATCTAAAACATATCTAACTAAAGATCAAGGTCAAGTTGTAAACCTTGGATCTAGAGTTAACTTGCAAAGCGTGAATCAATAATAGAGCTAAAATTTAGTATAAATAGATGTTCAATCAATTGTGAATTATAGATTCATTGTTGTTGATAGCCATGAACAACATCTAAGGAGTAGATTGCAGAATTCATGTAAAGTTTAGAAACTGATTATATCTAGTTATCAAGAACACATAGAGGCTACTGACGTGCAAAGAAAGGTATTATTCAATCATGAAAAGATGATTACTCATACATAGGAAGCTTTATTGGATCTGTTATCAGCAATTAGAGATTGCATACATCATCAGATCAAAGACTTATGTAGTTGCA
>MU226267.1:834264-859630 GCA_018584345.1 Thuja plicata | reverse complement strand
TAAATTAGCCATGGAAGGGTGATTGGGTTGGATTTAATCTTTTTGATTTGAACTATTCAATTGAAAAATCAATTGCATAATTTGATTAATCCCTTTAGGCTTAGAATTTAATTATTTGATTTCATGAATATTTGATCTTTTAATTTGATTTGAGTTTTATCCATTTGATTTGCATTGAGATGACATTTTAAGGCATTTGGCTGAGATTTATAGTTTGGAATGCTTGAGATACACCTGATCAATTTTAGGTGTCTACAAGATGCACGTGCAATTATTGAATGGTGTAAAACAAGTTTGTCTATAGGATCAAGTCAGAACTCCACAATCAAATGTTTCTTCTAGATAGTTGAAGAGAAGAATATTCTTTCAAGATATGATTTCGATACAATCATTTGGTCAGATAAATGTAATTCATTTAGGATTTCTAGTTCTAACACTTGGACTATATGGACTAGGTAGCTTGCATGTTTTTGTCAATTTTGTGTTGCAGGTGAATGGGAAGAATGTGATAATATGGAATGGGTTGAAGAATGGAAACAGAAATCCTTAACACCTTGTGAGACACATGATCAAGATGATATAAGAAATGAAGACCTTAATTATGTATTTGCTGTAAAAGATTATGATCATGTTTCAGACCTCATGCAACCTAGTAATTTCATTCAATTTTTTGTAAAACTTTAAATTAAATTATTAATTTACATGTCATATAATTTATTATTATATTTGAATTAAAAGTTGAAGAATTTTTATTTGTACATGTACTTGATTTTGTTTTGCAAGACATGTGTATGTTGTTGTTGCACCCAATGATAATGAAGAGCATACTAAGTATTGGCTAGCTCGATGTGTAGAACCTAAGGAAAAATTGATATGTCATGAAGTAGATGATGATGGTTTTTAGTATCCAATTGGTTCTTTTTTTTGGTACATGGCTACACAAATACTTGTCAAGAAGAAATGATTTGCCTGCTTTTGAAGACTACCAATCAGAAAAGAAGATTATACACTATTCCCATTTGGTATGGAAACAAATATCAAATTGGAAAGATACAAAGGGAGAAATGATAATAAAATATTATGGAAACTTTCATGGAAGAGCATGAGGCAATCATAGATGCATTGCAGAAAAGAGAGGATGGTGTTGGTACATTAGGTTGAATCAAATTTATACATGTAAGTTTTTCTTAATTTTTTATTTTTATATATAGTTATATATTTATATTTATTATTTCAAGTCTCATATGTAGAGCTAATTACTTTGCTTTTCATGTGTCATGTACAACTGGACAACATACATGTCAGTCAACTTGTGCATTTTACAACTTTTGGCTAATCAAAGTTATAATACTAGTTGAGTGCAATTCATTTATTTAACTTTTGGATCCTAGATTTAAATTTTGAACAAAAATGATAATTGACAAGATAAATTAACTTTACATTTAAATACATATTTTCTAACATCTCAACATTCATTTTTATGATGTAGGACCTCTAGAAGAACATAGAAATGAACTATTTATGCAGCTGCATACTTGTATTCATCTAGTTTTGGTTTTATAAAACACATGAGTTCACTTTTATTCATTCATTTTTGTTTTAAATATAAATCAATGCATAGTTGTATAGTCCTATGTTCACTAATGGATACTAATATAGTTATTTGTACATCCATATTTCATAGTTCAAATTAATATGGTATGGTTAGATAGATGATTTTTTATAGTTAATCTTGAAGTCAATATTAGTTACATCTATATTGTTTCATGTTAATTATATAATAAGTTATTTGATTAATGATAGTTTTAAAATCAATTTCTCTTATCAATTACATGATTAAATAGCTACTATTAATGATAAACTTATAATTGATATTTAGATAAGCTCATATATCTAGATTCAAACCATTGTTTAAAAAAACTATGAAATATGATTTTAAAAGTCCATGAATAAGATAAATAATATAGAAAGTCATGGAATAATATGTATCATAATACCCATCATATCAACTAATGATATATATAATCACATAAAAAAAAGTCCTAATCTAACAACAAGTTTAAATAATATGATAAAAAGTCCAAATAATATGATAATAAAACCTGATAACACAAGTCCAAATAAGATGATAATAAGCCCCAATAACATGTATAACGTGTGTGCCATCATAAAATTTCCATCATATAATAACATAACAAGGTCTAACATGTGACAAAAGGAGTGAAATAATGTATATAACACATATAATCTAACCATACTCATCGTTCTAATCTGAAGTCTTCTTCACTCCATGTGAAGGTGAGTGGGATGCACCAACGTGTCCTATGTTCTCCTAAGTGCCCTCGTCCTCCTGTACATTTTTAAAAGATCACATCAGAAGACTATGTGTGTCAAATTTAAATGACTTGCATAATTCACTTAAAAATTAAAATTAATATTAATGAACATTTAAAATTTTAACATGCACTTATGCTCAGTAATGCCCTCAGTGGGACAATGAGGTACTCTCTCAGAAATGTCAAAGGTGGATGCAGTCAAGTCCTATAAAAAAGACTGAAATAATGTATAATTAAAATGACTTGCATAATTCACTTAAAAAGTAAAATTAATATTAATGAACATTTAAAATTTTACCATGCGCTCATGCTCAGTTATTCCCTCAGTGGGACAAGGAGGTCCTTTCTCGAAAACATCAACTATGGATGCAGTCAAGTCCTATAAAAAAGAGTGAATGCATGTATAATTCAAATGACTTGCATAATTCACTTACAAAGTAAAATTAATATTAATGAATATTTAAAATTTTACCATGCGTCCATGCTCATTAATGCCCTCGATGGGATAAGGAGGTCCTCTCTTGGAAACATCAAAAGTGGATGCAATCAAGTCCTATAAAAGAAACCATTACAAAATTTTGATAATCTAGGTATAAAAGACAGGTACACAATAGTGATGAACTATAACTGATTTAATGTTTGAAGATAACAATTTGATGATCATCGAGCTACAAAAGTGAATGTAAGACATTAAATCAATTAATGTATTATATTGTCATTGATGTCAACTTGATATGGTTTTATTATTCAAACACATAATATTATAAACTTGAAAAGATGAAGAGACAAAGTTTATGTGATTGGTAAAACATAAAAGTTCTATATACACCAATTGACAATAAACACTGACAGACAGTGAACACCAAGCAGTTCATAGTTTATATCGAGCACAGTAGTAACCGATCAAGTGTTACCAAGTAAGTGTATACCATGCACTGCAGTAAATTGAAGTTGTTACCAAGCATAACTGGAGTTGATGACCAAACTGAACTGAAGTTAAAGAATGAAAAAATTACTTAGCTGAAAAGAGATATATTTAGGGACTGACTGATTGATTGCTTTATTTTCAATGATCAATTAAACTAAAGAAAGGAAATAGATTTAAATCATGTTTTATTCACAGTTATCATGGAGAGATTTGTAGAATAAAACTAAAGAATATTTTTATGCGATAAAGTAATGCATGGCAAGTTTTACGGATCAAGAAGTGATCTACAAAAAAAGCAAGGAGATTGAGAGACTAATCATGTCTATATAAAGAGACAAGGAATTCATTAGTAGGAGAGGAATGTTGAGTATAGTTTTGGGGAAGATAGAAGTCTTCATGCAGATCTGATCATACAGGCTGAAGAATAGAGCCAAGAAATTCTGCAAACACTAAGCAATAGAGGACAGAGCATTCACTAAGAAGAACAAAGGAAGAGAGAAAAGAAACTAAAGAGCATATTGATCAAAGAGGTATTATTGGACTAACAATAGATCTGAATATCTATAAGTTAAAGTTGTATTTTGAACATATCATTTACAGTATCCGTTTAACCATTGATTTAGAAAATCTCTTAACTGAGTGGGATTTAACAGTCCTTATTGTATTGAGATACTCAAGAGTATCAAAAGGTTTTCTTGTTGACAGCATAGTGAGTGCTAGGTCAAAAGAGAAACTGTTAGTTTTAAATCCTGTAACAAGGTTGCACTTAATAGTGTGTATTGTAACCTTTAAAAGGGTTGGCTCTTCACCGAGCTCACTTCAAAAGAGTGAAAATATTTTGGGTTACCAGTCCCAGGTGTTTTTTCCCATATTAGGTTTCCACATTAAAATATATGTGTCAAATATGTATATGGTTCATTGCATTAATAGTTTCCTTACACAGTATTGAAACTGGGTTGGTCAGTTAACACTAAGTTTATTTACTGCTATTCGGTAAAGTCTATAAAAGATAAACAGTATATCTTACAGAGCATCTTATATTTGTTAAGTTTATTTAAGGCATACATCTTGATGGATTGAAAGATAACTAGAGGGTATTATATTTTAGAGATAAGGTTTGGTTGGATTTTTGGAATTATTTTTAAGGCCACTAATTCACCCCCCACCCCCTCTTAGTTATCTAACAATTGGCATCAGATCTTTGGTGCTTGGAAGAAATTTTTAAAGGGACTTAAGCTAAAGATCACACGATTAGTAAAAGGGATGTGCCTAATTTGAACAAAAACAACTTTACATCATGGCAAATCAGGATAAGAATTCATCTATCTAGTATTGGAAATGATGACACACAACACTTGGATACTAAATATGTTGCACCTATTGGAACTTTGACCATTGATCAATTGAGAGAGAAACATGAACACAATTCTATGATGATATAACTTGCTTCTTCACTAATCGATGTTGAATTTAAAGATGTGAAATCATGCATTACTGTAAATCAAATGTGGGACAAACTCAAAATAGTACATGGAGGAGATGCAAATGTGCTGAGAGCTAAAGCTGAAATCCTAAGAAGAAAGTTTGATGATCTAAGAATGAAAGAAGGAGAGAAAATCACTCAGTACAGTGAAAGAATCAAAGAAGTTTTTAATTCTATCCATGGAGTAGGAAGAGTTCTTGAGGAAAAAATAGTGGTAAGTAAAATTCTGAGAACCTTACTGCATGTTTATGCTATTAGAGTATCTGTAATTCAAGAAATGAGAGTAGTCACAAATAATAATGTTACTCTTGATAGTTTTATTGGTAGAATTATTTCATTTGAGATGAACAACTATGATAACAATGTCTTACCTACTATTGAGTCAGCATTCAAGTCTTCTCTGAAAATAAGAAAATCTAGTAACAAACACACTATGAGAAATGATAGTGATAGTGATAGTGATGAACAAGAACTTGATGATCTTGAAGAACTAATGGCTAGGAGATTACATAGAGGTAAAGGAAGATATAAAGGTAAATTACCATTGGTTTATTTTAATTGCAAATAAATTGGACATTTTGCTGCTAGATGCCCTAACAAGAGAAAGGATGAAAGAAACAATGATAGATCTTATGAAAATAAGTATGACATAAGTGATGACCGAGACTATAGAAGAAACTGACACTCTGATAGAAGAGATAACCGAGATTACAAGGACAAATTCAAGAAGGCTTGTTACCTGGTTGAGAACAAAGCTGAAAATTCTGACACTGATTCTGATGAAGATATTGGGGTAGTAATTTTTGCTATGAAGTATGATTCAAACAAAGAAGAAAGGTATGTTGAAATAGCACTCATATCTAAAGTTAGAAAAAATAATGTATGGATTATTGATAGTGGCTTTACTCATCACATGATTGGAGATAAAGAAAAGTTTGAAAATTTTGAATATTATAATGGTGGATTAGTTAGGATGGGTAATGACTCACCTTGCCCAGTTGAAGGAAAAGGAACAATCATGTTGAATAATCTGATAAGATATGAAAATGCATATTGGGTGAAAGTACTTAACTATAATTTATTTAGTGTTTCACATATGAACAACACAAGACACCGAGTTGCATTTGAGAGCAAAAAGACAATGATCTATAATGAAAAAGGAAAGTTGAGCGGTACTGGTGAACAAAAAAAATGTAATCTATTATATCTTGATGATATTGAGACCACTTGTTTATTGGCTAGAAATGAAGACATTTGGTTGTGGCATAAAAGGTTGTCATGTGAATTTTGATAACATGGTTAAGATAAGTAAGAAAATAAAAGTAAGAGGCTTATCGAGTATTTCAAAGCTTGACCATGTTATGTGCAAGAATTGTCAAATAGGAAAAATGACAAAGTCTAGTTTCAAGAGAAAAATATACACATCTAATGATATTATAGAGTTACTCCATATTGACTTATGTGGACCAATGAGAAAAAAGAGCTATTATGGTGATAGATACTTTATTCTATTTGTTGATGAATATTCTAGGATGATGATTGTCATGTTCTTAAAAGAGAAATCTGAAGCATTTAAAATGTTCAAATGGTGTAAAGCTAAATTTGAAAAACAAAGTGGAAAGAAACTAAAAATTTTAAGATCGAATAGAGGAGGAGAATTTATTTCTGAGGAATTCATTAACTTTTGTAATGAGCGTGGGATTACAAGATAGGTTTCTGCACCAAGAACACCACGGAAAAATGGGATTGCTAAAAGGAGGAATAGATCAATTATTGATTGTGCCAGAACATTGATGATTGAAAAAGGCATCACACAAACATTCTAGAGAGAAGCTATAGGTATTGTTGTCTATACACTAAACTAAGTTCAATTAAAGAAAGACACAAATAAGACACCTTATGAGCTATGGTATGGATACACACCAAATGTGAGTTACTTTAGAATTTTTGGAAGTTAATGTTATATACTCATAGATGATAGAAATGGTAAACTTGACTCTAAAAGTGATGAAGGAATATTTCTAGTATATTCTACTAAAACAAAATCTTATAAATGTCTAAACAAATCTTCTAACAAAATCATTGAAAGTGCAAATGTTAAAGTGGATGAATTTGCTGAGAAAAATGATGAGAAAAGCATAAAAGAACCTAAAGATTACAACAGATTTGTCTAAATTAAAGAGCCTGACACCTTCCCCGAGCGACAGGATTTGCAACCAAGCAATAGGCTACACACTGAGAATTAGGAAATGTTCACAATGTTGAACTGAGTGATAATGAAGATCACGATGAAGATCAAAATGAAGAACAAATATTTTAACCTGTTCTTGCTAAATATGTCAAAATCCACCATCCATGGGACAAGATCATTGGAGAGAAAAGAGTAGGAATGAGAACAAGAAGTAAGTCTCTTAACAATAGATGTTTGATTTGTCATTTTGAGCCTAAAATTGTTAATTCTTCACTTGAGAATCAAGAATGGGTTAGTGCAATGAATGAAGAGATTGAACAGATTGAGAAGAATAAAACATGCACATTAGTACCTAGACTGAGTGACAAAAATGACATTGGCACCAAATGGATTTTCAAAAACAAACTGAATGAGAATGGAGAATTCACAAGGAACAAAGTAAGACTAGTATGCAAAGGGTATGCACAAGAAGAAGGTATTGACTATGGACAAACCTTTGCACCCATTGCTAGACTAGAAGGAGAAAGAATTCTACTTTCTTATGTTGCTTTTAAAGGATTCAAAGTATATAAAATGGATGTTAAATCTGCAATTCTAAATGGAATACTAGAAGAAGAGGTATACATTGAACAACCTAAAGGGTTTTTTGATCCTAACAAGAGAAACATGGTTTGTAAACTACATAAACCCTTGTATGGATTAAAACAAGCACCAAGAGAATGGTATGAAAGATTTCACTCTTATCTCACTAGTATTGGATTTGTTAGAACAAGTAATAATAGTAATATTTATTTAAAAGGAGATACTGATGATAATACTTTGATTGTTGAGATATTTGTTGATGATATCATATTTGGAGGTAATGATATGCTATGAAAATCATTTGCTGATGAAATGAGAAAAGAATTTGAAATGCCAATGTTTGGAGAGATCAAAAAATTTCTTGGCCTACAGATTCTATAATAGGATGAAGGCATCTACATCACACAATCCAAATACATCAAAGAATTTTTAAAGATATTCAAGATGGAGGACTCAAAACTAGTTGGAACACCTATGGAAAACGAATGCAAATTGACAAAGGAAGACAAGACAACCAAGGTAAATCAGATCTTATATAGATATATGATTGGAAAACTAATGTATGTTGTACACACTAGACCTGATATAGCACATGTAGTTGGTATAGTTTTAAGATTCTCTATTAATCCTAAGGAATCACACATGACTGTTGTTAAAAGAATTTTGAGGTATCTAAAGAATACTGAAGACTATGGTTTGTGGTACAGTAAAGAAAGAAAATTTGAGCTACAAGTTTATACTGATGTTGATTGGGATGGAAACATAGATGATAGAAAGAGCACTACAGGAGGAGCATTCTTTATGGGTAACAGAATTGTCACTTGGATAAGTGAAAAGAAAGGATGCATATCTCAATCAACTGCAGAAATAGAATATGTGGTTGCTGCTGTGAATTTCTCTAACATTGCATGGATCAAGCAATTGTTGAAAGGTATGAATGTTGAAACTATTGACCCAGTAATTATCTATTGTGATAATAAAAATCCTATAAACATTTAAAAGAACCATGTGATTCATGCTAAGACAAAGCACATAGCTATTGAGTATCATTACTTGAGGGAAAAAGTACAAGAGAAACAAGTGATACTAGAATATGGACAATCCAAAGAACAATGAGCATACATATTCATAAAACCATTGCCAAAAGATACATTTGAGTACCTAAGGAATAGACTAGGGGTTCATCCCTTGTCTACTAGTCACTAATATGAATTGGAGGTTGCATCATCCTACACATTATCAGAAGATTAATCATGTTGATGCAAGCTGAGATACGGGCTGCAATGACATATCAGTCCACTAAAGGGAGAGAAAGATTCAAAGGGAGACAAATATTTTTGGCTACTACAGAGCTGTATATTTGTTTTGGCATTGTTATCAAAGGGAGAGAGATATTCAATGAAATATAAAATATCCATTAGGGAGAAGAACATATAAAGAGAGATATATTCAATGAAGTAACCATCCATCAAAGGGAGAGAATTAGAAAGAGTTAACACGGTGTATCTATCCAAAAAAGGGAGAAGAGATTCTAAAAGAAAGGGAGAGATAGATTCAAAATACATAATTTCTACACCTATCCATTGAAGGGAATGAAGAAAGAGAGAGTACATAATAGAATCAAATATAAGATAGAAGAGCTTACCGAGACTCAGATATTTGAATTGGTTATAGAAAAATAAGTTTGGTATGCTATGGCATGTTTTACACTACATATTTCATAGTATGTTTCCATCAATGCCAAAGGGAGAGATTGATGAACTATAACTGATTGAATGTTTGAAAATGATAAGTTGATGATCACTAAGCTACAAAAGTGAATGCAAGACATTAAATCAGTTAATGTATTGTATTGTCATTTATGTCAACTTTATATGGTTTGATTATTCAAACGTATAATATTATAAACTTGAAGAGATGAAGAGACAAATTTTATGTGATCGGTAAAATATAAAATTTCATCTATAGACCGAGTGACAGTAAACATCAACGAACAGTGCACATCAATGGATAGTGAACACTGAGTAGTTCACAGTGTATATTGAGCACAGTAGTAATCAAGCAAGCATTACCGAGCAATTGTATACTGAGCACCATATAAAATTGAAGTTGTTACCGAGCATAACTAGATTTGATGACCAAACTGAACTAAAGTTAAAGAATGACAAAATTACTTAGGTGGCAAGAGTTATATTTAGGGATTGTCTGA
Source organism: Thuja plicata (assembly GCA_018584345.1). NCBI lineage: Eukaryota > Viridiplantae > Streptophyta > Pinopsida > Cupressales > Cupressaceae > Thuja > Thuja plicata. The sequence continues at coordinate 849,901 of MU226267.1, read as the reverse complement.
TTGATTGCTTTATTTCCAATGATTGGTTAAACTAAAGAAAGGAAATATATTTAAAGCACGTTTTATTCATAGATATCATGGAGAGATTTGCAGAATAAAACTAAAGAAGATCTTTATGGGATAAATAAATGCATGATGAGTTTTATAGATCAAGAAGTGATCTATGAAAAAAACAAGGAGAATGAGTGACTAATCATGTTTATATAAAGAGACAAGGAATTCATTAGCAGGAGAGGAATGTTCAGTATAATTTTGGTGAAGATAGAATTCTTCATGTAGATCTGATCATATAGGTTGAATATGAGAGCCAAGAAATGATGTAAACACTGAGAAACAAAGGATAGAGCATTCACCGAGCAAAACAAAGGAAGAGAGAAAAGGAACTGAAGAGCATATTGATCAAATAGGTATTATTGGACTAACAATAGATATGAATATCTTCAGGTTAAACTTGTATTTTGAACAGATCATTTACTCTATCAGTTTAACTATTGATTCAAAAAATATCTTAACTGAGTGGGATTTAATAGTCCTTGTTGTATTGAGATACTAAAGAGTATCAAAATGTTTTCTTGTTGAATGCATAGTGATTTCTAGGTCAATAAACAAACTATTAGTTTTAAATCCTCTAACAAGGTCACACTTAATAGTGTGTATTGTAAGCTTTAACAGGGTTGGTTATTCACCAAGCTCACTTCAAAAGAGTGAAAATATTTTAGGTTACCGGTCCCATGTGGTTTCTCCCATATTGGGTTTTCACATGAAAATATATATGTAAAATGTGTATATGGTTTATTGCATTGATATTTTCTTTACATATTATTGAAACTGGGTTGGTCGGTTAACACTAAGTTTATTTATTGCTATTCGGTAAAGTCTAGAAAAGATAAACAGTATATCTTACCGAGCATCTTATATTTGTTAAGTTTATTTAAGGCATACATCTTGATGCACTAAAAGATAACTAGAGGGTATTATATTTGAGAGATAAGTTTTGGTTGAATTTTTGGAATTATTTTTAAGGCCACTGATTCATTCCCCCCCCCCCTCAGTTATTCTAACAAATAGACAATGCAAAATTAATTTTTTAATCACGACCATAAAGGACAATGTTGATGGTTGCGTTTGGCTCAATCATGTAGCCATGCCAAAGTTCATGGTGGTGTCGATCTAAACAACATATAAAAAGCATGAATCAAACTTGTACATGCATAAATTTTAAAGTATATAACTTACTATTGTAACCACCTGAATTTGGTATGTTCCAACTATGGACCCTATTTTCCCTAAGTGTGATCATACCCTCGATTATGCCCAAATAACCCTGTTACTGCTTGGCATAATTCTTTGAATCAATTTAATATCCTAGGTGATTTTTATCACTGAATTATATTAACTATTATAGCCATACAATTTAAATCAATTCAAACTAATTAAATCAAATCAAATTCAAACATGGCTATAGTATTTAATTATAAAGGAATTGAATAAATCCCTAAATCAATTACCCACTTGCAAATAACCCATTCCCCTAGCCTATTTAATTTAATTAAAATGGCTATAGTCCCCTAATTATTAAAAAGCAATTAAATTGTTTAAATAATAAAATTCCTATTTTTAAAAGAATTAAATAGGTTTAATTAATTTAAATAATATTCTCCTAAACCCCAACCTAACCTATCTCAACCACTTCTACTCTGGGTTCTAACCCTTCTCAACCCATTCACCCTTGCTAATCTAATCCTAATCCTAATTCTACCCTAACCCACCTCCTAATGTTGTCACGTTCCATTAAGGAATAATTAGCAACTCAACCCACTTGAGAAAGTCCACTTTCTCAAGCATGACTTTCTCAAGTCCATCTTCTCAAGCCACCCTCTTACACCCTTCCCTTGCTTCTTTAAGGATTTCATTAATGCCTTATTAATGAAGATGCCTTAATCCTATGTCTCCTCCATGCCCTATTAATGCCCAAGGCATTAATGGTTCGTACACCTCCATTAATGAGTCCCTTAACTCATAAATGAGCCTTGTCTCCCCTCTCTCTCTCTCATTCTTCTATAAATAAAAGCCATTTTTTAGAGCAAATAAGCCTTGATCATATATTATAAATGCATTGTTATGTTGTTAGATTAATCTTAGACTCATATTTCATTTCATAGTTTATGATTTTTGCATTGTTATTATCTCCATTCTTAGAGATAGAATGCATGTTTTCTCATCATTTAGCTTGTTTTAAACTAAAATCCTTCATGCTAAGTCATTTATGTCACTGATGGTAGCATAATCTGAGGGCTATTATGTTACTAATCACACTCTTCTTACTTAGAAGGCAATAGGTCGATATTAGTTGGTTTTAAATGCTTATCTAACCTTTTTGAGCTAATGCAATGATCTATTGAGGTGTTGTGTCTTTCTTATCAGGTAAAAAATATACACAAACAACTATAAATTTATCGAACAAAATAATTTACATTAGATGTCTGATGCATAGCCAATTTCACTGATGAGTCAAGATGTAAATGTGATGTAGCAAGAGACAATCTAAAATCCTACAAGTGCAAAAAAAATAAGCACAAATAAAACTTGTACATAAATTAGTAAGCCTATAAGAACTTAAAATTAACGAATGAAAATAATACTTCGAGTATATGAGGTCGAGTCTCACTGATCGGTATGGAAAAGTGTGAAGAATGACCAACCTCAGTCTTACATGAAGCACCCTACAAAATTGCAAAAAATAAATCTAACACATTATCAATTCAAGTTCTAATTATTTAGTTTAAATATACTTAAATGTATCTAGAACAAAGTGCATACCGTGAACGGGTGTCCAAGATCTCAAGGAGTGGAGGTGATATGATGATGGTCACTGAATGATCTAGTGTTAACCCTCCTCTATTCATCAAAAAGTTCAAATTTTATGGTTGATACATGTGTATAAATATGGAATTTAGTATTGCACTCTAAATTAAAATTAAATCTACCTCTGCAGGATGATCATCATCTACATAGAGAAAATAAACATATGATGCAATCTCATCTCCAACATCACCATGTGGACCACCATCAACATCATCATATCGACCATGGGGTAGGACCATCATTGTTAGGCGCACTCTAGGGACCACTACATATATCCATGCAACTCATGCAAACATGTGTTATGCTAGAGGAAATCCTCGCCTGGGTTAACTAATCTAATAAATTTCCTAAAAGGATATTCAATGAACCAAGATATGACTGCACTACTTGATGATGGATAGGTGTAGGAACTACTGGATAAACAAGAGGAAAAATGAGCTCATTATGCACACTATTTATGTTAGAATAACTAAGAGGTGGGGGGGTGAATCAGTGGCCTCAAAGATTAATCCAATAATTTAACCAAAAATTATATCATAAATATAATACCTCTAGTTATCTTTAGTCCTACAAGATGTATGCCTTTAAGTAATCTTATCAAACATATACTACTCAGTAAATGTTCTGATTATCTTTTTATATCCTTTACCGAATAGAAGTTTATCTTTTCCTAGCCTTTACCGAATAGAAGTAAATAAACTTAGTGTTTACTGACCAATTCTATTTTAGTAATGTGTAAATAAAAAATTCAAAGAAATGAACCATATACACATTTGACACATGGATTTTTAACGTGGAAACCCTATTAAGGGAAAAACCACTTGGGACCGATAACCCAAAATTTTCACTCTTCTGAAGTGAGCTCGGTGAAGAGCCAACCCTATTAAAGGTTACAAACACACTATTAAGTGTGACCTTGTTAGAAGATTTAAAACCTTGTTAGGAATTCACTATTCTATCAACAAGAAAAAAAATTTGATACTCTTGAGTATCTCAATACATTAAGGATTGTTGAATCCCACTCGGTTAAGAGTTTTTATGAATCAATGGTTAAACTAAAACAATAAATGATATGTTCAACAATACAACTTTAACTTTCATATTTTTAGATCTATTGTTAGCCCATAATACCTCTCTGATCAATATGCTATTTTTTTCCTTTTCTCCCCTCTTTCTTCTTTCTTCTCAGTGAATGATGTTGCTTCTCTATTGCTTAGTGTCTGCAGAATTCTTGGCTCTATTCTTCAGCCTATATGATTAGATCTGTATGAAGACTTCTATCTTCACCAAAATTATATTCAACATTCCTCTCTTTCATAATGAATTACTTTTCTCTTTATATAGACATGATTTCACTATTTATTGTCCTTTTCTTTCTTGTTCTTGACGTAGATAGCTTCTTGATCCATAAATCTTGCCATGCATTGCTTTAATCTTTAAAGATTTGCTTTAGTTTTATTTTGTATATTTCTTCTTGACAACTATGAATAAAAATAGCTTTAAATCTTCAGTTCAACTGGTCGATGAAAATAAAGCAGTCAATCAGTTAACTCTAAATATAGCTCCTACCAACTAAGTATTTTGTCATTTCCTAACTCCAGTTCTGATCGATGATCAACTCTTAGTTTGATCAGTCATTGACTTCAGTTGTCCTTGAGAATCACTTTCAATTTTTCTTGGGGTTCACTTCAGTTATGCTAAGTGTTGCAGTGCTTAATATACACTGTGACTGATCAGGGTTCTTTGTCTGTCGGTGTGCACTGTCCATCTGTGTTTACTGTCACTCAGTGTACACTAGATTTTTATGTTTACCGATAACATAATATTTATCTCTTTGGTTTCTTTAATTATACGACAATATGTATATGACCAATTAGATTATATTAATTTGACATTAATGACAATACAATATATTAACTGATTTAATGTCTTGCATTTACTTTCTGCAGCTCGGTGATCATCAACTTACCATCTTCAAACATTCAATTAGTTATAGTTCATCAATCTCTCCCTTTGGTATTGATGGAAACATACTATTAAAAAAATATTAAATATGCCATAGCATATCAAACTTATTTTTCTATAACCAATTCAAATATCTGACTCTCGGTAAGCTCTTCTATCTTAGATTTGATTCTTGCAGAGTGATTTTCTTTATTCCCTCCAATGAATAGAAGTAGAAAATTTTGATTTTGTCTCTCCCTTTGTTGTAGAATCTCTTCTCCCTTTTCTAGATAGATGTACAGTGTTAACTTTCTTCAATTCTCTCCCTTTTATGGATGGTTTACTTTATTGAATCTTTCTCTTCGATATTTCTCTCCCTTTGTAGAAACTTCTTTTTTCTAATCTTTGCTCTCCCTTTGACTGATGTTCTTCTCCCTGATAGATATTTCATTGATTGGATATCTCTCTCCCTCTAGATTTACTTTTCCTTGATGGATATTTCATATGCATGTCTCTCTCCCTTTGGCAGCAATGTCAGACATAAATATATCATGAATATCTCTTTCCATCAGCAATACAGCTCTGTAGTAGCCAAGATTATCTCTGGTGTTCGGTTCAGATAAGTACCTTCTTGCTTTGATATGTCATTGCAGTCCATTTATAATATTGCAACATCATGATTGATCTTCTGATAATGTGTAGGCTGATGCATCCTCCAACTTAGCTTAGTGATTAGTACACAAGGTTCGGACCCCTATTCTCTTCCTCAGTTACTCAAATGTATCTTTTGGAAATGGCTTTGTGAATATGCCTACTAATTGTTCTTTGGATTGTACATATTATAGTATCACTTCTTTCTCTTGTACTTGTTCCCTTAAGTAATGATACTTGATAGATATGTGCTTTGTCTTAGCATGCATCACATGGTTCTTTGAAATGTTGATAGCACTTTTATTATCACAATAGATAATTACTGGTTCAAGAATTTCCATATTCATACCTTTTAGTAATTTTTTGATCCATGCAATGTTAGAGAAATTTGCAGTAGAAGCCACATATTATGCTTCTGCAGTTGATTGAGATATGCATCCTTTCATTTTACTTATCCATGTGACAAGTCTGTCACCCATAAATAATTCTCCTCCTTTTTTTTCTCTTTCTATCATCTATGTTTCTAGCCCAATCACCATCTGTATAGACTTGAAGCTCAAATTTTCCTTCTTTATTATACCAAAGACCATAATCTTTGGTATTCTTTAGATATATTAGAATTCTTTTTAACAGTAGTCATGTGTGATTCCTTGGGATTAGCAGAGAATTTTGCAACTATACCAATTGCATGTGCTATATTTGGTCTTATGTGTACAACATACATTAGTTTACTAATCATAGATCTATATAAGGTCTGATTTACCTCAGTTGTCTTGTATTCCTTTTTTAGTTTGCATCTAGTTTCCATAGGTGTTCCAAATATTTTAATGGAGTTCTCCATTTTGAATATCTTCAGACTTCTTTGATATGTTTGGATTGTGTGATATAGATGCCTTCATCCTGTTGTAGAATCTGTAGACCAAGAAAAATTTTGATCTCTCCAAAAATTGACATCTCAAATTCTTTTCTCATTTCATTAGCAAATGATTTTCATAGCATATCATTACCTCCAACTATGATATCATCAACAAATATCTTATCAATTAGAATTTTATCATCAGTATCTCCTTTCAAATATAGATTATTGTTATCACTTGTTCTTACAAATCCAATACTAATGAGATAAGAGTTAAGTCTTTAATACCATTATCTCGATGCTTGTTTCAATCCATACAAGGCTTTGTGTAGACTACAAACCATGTTCCTCTTGTTAGGATCAACAAACCCTTTAGGTTGTTCAATGTATGCCTCCTCTTCTAGTATCCCATTCATAAATGCAAATTTTACATCCATTTAGTATACTTTGAATCCTTTGAAAGAAACATAAGCAAGTAGAATTCTTACTCCTTCTAGTCTAGAAATGGGTGCAATTTGTTCTCCATATTCAATACCTTCTTGTGCATACCATTTGCATACTATTCTTTCTTTGTTTTTTTGTAACTTCTTCATTCGCATTCAGTTTATTTCTGAATATTCATTTGGTACCAATGACATTTTTTCACTCGGTTTAGGTACTAATGTCCATGTTATGTTATTCTCAATCTTCTCAATCTCTTCATTCATTGAACTGACCCATTCTTGATTCTCAAGTGCATTATTAACAGATTTAGGCTCAAAATCACAAATCAAACATCTAGTGTTCAATGACTTACTTCTTGTTCTTATTTCAGCTCTTTTGTCTCCTATGATTTGGTCATGTAGATGGTGTCTTTTGACATACTTGGAAAGTACTGGTTTAGATATTTTTTCATGATTATGATCATCATCTTAACCTTCATTTTGATCTTCATCACTCGGTTTATCATTGTGAGCAATTTCATAATTTTCAGTGTGTGCAACCTGTTGCTCAATTGTATTATTTTGTCGCTCGGTAGCCATAAATTGTTTCTCAAGAAGAGTGTTGGGTTCTTCACTATAGACAAATATATTGTAATCTTCTTGTTCCTTTCTGCTTTCCTCATCATTTTTCTTAGAAAATTCATCCACTTTGACATTTGCACTTTCAATGATTTAGTTAGAGGATTTGGTAGAATATCCTATAAATCATATTTTTTCATCACTTTTTGAATCAAGCTTTCCATTTCTATATTCTTTCAAAATATAACATTGACTTCCAAAAATTCTAAAGTAACTTATATTAGGTGGGTATCCATACCATAGCTCATAAGGTGTCTTATTAGTGTCTTTCTTCAATTGAACTCGATTTAATGTATAGAAAGAAGTACTTACAGATTCTCTCAATAATTTTTGTGTGATGCCTTTTTCAATCATTAGTGTTCTGGCACAATCAACAATTGATCTATTCCTCCTTTTAGCAATCCCATTTTTCTGTGGTGTTCTCGGTGCAGAAACTTGTCTTGTAATTCCATACTCATTACAAAAGTTAGTGAATTTATCAGAAATAAATTCTCCTCCTCTATCTGATCTTAGTCATTTAGTTCTTTTCCACTTTTTTTTTCAACTATAGCTTTATACCATTTGAACATCTTAAATTCTTTTGATTTCCCTTTTAAGAACATAATAGTCATCATTATAGAATAATCATCAACAAATAGAATGAATTATCTATCACCAAAAAAAAAAAATTGTTCTCATTGGTCCACATAAGTCAGTATGGACTAACTTTAGAATAGCATTAGATGTGTAGTTTTTTCTCTTAAAACTAGACTTTTTCATTTTAACTTTTTGACAATTCTTACACATGACATGGTCAGGATTCGACATGCTCGGTAAGCCTCTTACCTTTCTCTTCTTGCTTATTCTAACCATGTTGTCAAAATTCACATGACATAACCTTTTATGTCACAACCAAATGTCTTCATTTCTAGACAATAAACAAGTGGTCTCAATATTATCAAGATAGAATGGATTACCTTTTGTTTGTTCACCAGTACCGATCAACCTTCCTGTTTCATTATAGATCTTTGCCTTTTTGTTCTCAAATTCAACTCGGTGTCTTGTGTTATTCAGCTATGAAACATTCAATAGATTATAGTCAAGTCCTTTCACCCAATATCCATTTTCACATATGATCAGATTATTCAACATGATTTTTCCTTTACCTTCAACTAGACAAGGTGAGTCATTAACCATCCTAACTGATCCATCATTATAATATTCAAAAGTTTCAAACTCTTCCTTATCTCTAGTCATGTGGTGAGTAAAACCACAATCAATAATCCATTCATCATTTTTACTAACCTTAGATATGAGTATGGTCTCAACATACCTTTCTTCTTCGTCTAAATAATCCTTCATAGCAACAAATACTACCTCAATATCTTCATCAGATTTGGTGTCAGTATTTTCAGCTTTGTTCTTAACCAGGTAACAAGCCTTCTTTCCTTTTTCCTTGTAGTCTTGGTTATCTCTTCTATTAGAGTGTCAATTTCTTTGGTAGTCTCGGTCATCACTTCTGTCAAACTTATTTTCATAAGATTTGTCATTATTTCTTTCATCTTTTCTCTTGTTAGGACATCTAGTAGAAAAGTGTCCAATTTCTTTGCAATTAAAAAAAACCAATGGTAATTTACCTTTATATCTACATTTGCCTCTTTTCAATCTTCTAGCCATTAGTGCTTCAATTTCATCAAGTTCTTGTTCATCAATATCACTTTCACTATCATTTCTCATAGTGTGTTTATGACCTGATTTACTTATTTTCAGAGAATATTTGAATGTAGACTCAATAGTTGGTAAGACATTGTTGTTAAATTTATTCATCTCAAATGAAATAATTCTACCAATCAAACTATCTAGAGTAACATTTTTATTTGTGACTGCTCTCATTTCTTGAATTTATGATACTCTAATAGCATAAATAGGCAATAAGGTTCTCAAAATTTTACTTACCACTATTTCTTCTTCAAGTACACCTCCTACTCCTCGGTTAGCATTAACAACCTCTTTGGTTATGTTTCTGTACTAAGTGATGTTTTCTCCTTTTATTCTTAGGTCATCAAAATTTCCTCTTAGGCTTTCAGCTTTAGCCCTTAGCACATTTTTATCTCCTCCATATACTATCTTGAGTTTGTCCTACATTTTCTTTGAAGTGGTGCATGATTTTACATCCTCAAATTCATCATCAAAGAGTGAGGAAGCAATTTCTCTCATCATATAATTATGTTCATGTTTCTCTCAATTGATCAACTATCAGAGGTCCAATAGATAAAACAAATTTAGTATCCAAGTATTGTGTGACATCATTTCCAATACCTAACATGTGGAGTCTTATCTTGCTTTTCCATGATGCAAATATTTCCTTGTTCAACTTAGGCACATGCCTTTTACTCATCTTGTGATCTTTAGCTTGAGTCTTTAAACTCTCTTCCAAGAACACTAGCTCTGATACCAATTGTTAGAATAATTGAGAGGGGGGGTGAATCAGTGGCCTCAAATATTAATCTAATAATACAGCCAAAACTTATATCATAAATATAATACCTCTAGTTATCTCCAAACCTACAAGATGTATGCCTTTAAGTAATCTTATCAAACATATACTGCTTGGTGAATGTTCTGATTATGTTTTTATATCTTTTACCAAATAGAAATTTATCTTTTACTAGCCTTTCTTAAATAGCAGTAAATAAAGTTAGTGTTTACCGACCAATCCTATTTTTGTAATGTGTAAATAAAAATATCAAAGAAATGAACCATATACAATTTGACACATGTATTTTTAACCTGGAAACATTATTAAGGGAAAAACCACTTGGGACCAGTAGCCCAAAATTTTCACTCTTGTGAAGTGAGCTTGGTGAAGAGCCAACCCTATTAAAGGTTACAAACACACTGTTAAGTGCAACCTTGTTAGAGGATTTAAAACCATTGGTTAGTCTTTTGAGCTTAGGCATTCACTATTTTGTCAACAAGAAAACCCTTTTGATACTCTTGAGTATCTCAATACATTAAGGACTGTTAAATCTCACTCAGTTAAGAGATTTTTTGAATCAATGGTTAAACTGAAATAGTAAATGATCTGTTCAACAATACAACTTTAACTTGCATATTTTCAGATCTATTATTAGTTTATAATACCTCTCTGATCAATATGCTCTTTTTTCCCTTGCTCCCCTCTTTCTTCTTTCTTCTTGGTGAATGATGTTGCTTCTCTGTTTCTCGGTGTCTGCAGAATTCTTGGCTCTATTCTTCAGCATATATGATCAGATCTGCATGAAGACTTCTATCTTCACCAGAATTATATTTGTGTGCATAAATGTTGACACACTTCTATGAATCATTCCATCCAAGGTTGCTCAAGAATGAGGCTTCAAATATCGATCCATAGCTCTCTAGTCATGGAGTGCAAAGGTGTGAAATAGAGGCCCTCAGATTGACCTAGTTAGTGCCTATGCAAGTACACCATGAAATGAGAGATTCAATGCATGAAAATGAGATCCACCCTATATGATAACAATGTATAAAAGGAAATTAATATAAATGATAACAATCCATGGCTAAATCTATGAAAGGAAATACAAGTGAAAGATTAATCTATGAAAAGAAACATGAATCTAATCTATATGAATAGCCATGGATGCAAGAAGAATGAGACAAGAAGAGAGAAGTTGCAATATCCAAGCCAAAGTGCTCAAATGCTCCTCCAAAATTTCTCTCCAAACCTGCATCATAACAATACTATGAAAAAAATGATATCAAAATGAGAAGAAGAGGTCTCCTTTTAAAGGAAAGTGAACGACTGAGATTAAGAGGCAAAAATCAAAGGCTATGATTAAGAGGCAAAAACCCACCACTTAGGAAGATGTGATGAAAAGGGATTTTTATTTAATTTTCATTTAATTTATTTCCTTTTTCATCAAATAAAGTGCTTTAAGTGGGAATTTTTATTTATTTAATTAAAAGAGGGGTTTTCTTTCAATTAAATAAATTAGAAGAATTTTATTTAATTAAATGGCAGGAAATTGAATTTAATTAAATAAGATGAATTTAATTAAAAGAGAGATTAACTCTTTTAATTAAATAAGAGGAATTTTATTTATTTAAAAGGGAGATTAAATCTTTTAATAAACTAAAAATGATCAAACCTTAGGAAATATTGAAATAATTGAATAAGTTAAATTAATTAAAATTTGATTAAGGAAATTGATTTGAATTGAAAATGTTTCAAAATATTGATTCAGAAATTGATAAATTGATAAAATGATAAATGGGGCCCAAAGTCTAGGCGACCATTTTAGGGTGCATACATTTGCCCCTCTTTGACAAATGTGTGGTCGACTCGAGAACACATGTAGTCAAAGAATGTAGTTGAAGTATGAGGTCGACTTGGGATCACAAAACAACCCAGATGTGTGGTCGATTTGGGAACACATCAGGACAAAAATAAGTACAATTGAAAAAGACAAAGTCAACACCGACATAAGTAATTGACATGTCAGAGATAAGAATCACAAGAAAGACTAATATAATTGATAAAGCTGAATCAAAGATTGAAGTTTGATAGGTACTTCCCCCTCGTGATCGAAATCGAAATGAGATAGAGGAGAAACAACAAATTGATAAATTTTGATCAAATCGAACTAAAGATAAGGTTCTTGATGTAAGATGAAAGATATAAAGATCACAAAACCAAGTTAGATCAAGCATGAAAGATGATGCCCCAAGGTTGAATTAGAAGAAAATAAGTGGGGTGAAAGTGAATGGAAGATAGAAGTTTGAAAGAGGTGAAAAGAAATGGAGAGAAGAAAGATAATTTGCCTCAAGAGAGAGAATGCCCAAAGAATCAATAACAGTTAGCACACAAAGAAAAGATCATGACATAGCTCAAGCATTAAGTGTTGCGTTTAAAAATTTAAGCGTGTTAACTGATACTAAGTTCCGAGGATAAGGATTGAATGCTTGCAAGAAGGCAAGACCACATGACAAAACTGGGTAGGACCAAACTGATAAGTTTTGAAAAACACTCGATGTCAGGGGTTGTATTGAAAAATACAGTTTAGAGTGGTATTGAAAAACACCATTTGTGAAGTGTCCTAAAGACTAATGCATCCAAGAGACCAAAGCTAATACAGGTATGCCCCCTAGACAAAGACAAAGACCAATTCCAAACCAAGGCAACAAGGATAAGGCATGAAGAAGAAAGGCTAAGTGTCAAGGACAAGCGCTAAGAAATAAGGGTGCAAAGGCCTCAAGTAGCGCTCGTTTCTAGGTTTTCACCACTTGGATTTTATTACAATTTTTTCATTTTTCATTTTTTTCTTTTTTTTTTCTTCTTTTTTTCTTTTTCAGGACTTTTTATAATTTTTTTGAATTTTTGCTACCAAGGCGCCTATTTCCAAGTTTTTACCGAGGCACTTTTTCTATTTTTTTAAATTTTTTGAATTTTTGATTTTTTGGTATTTTTGAAATATATAATTTTTTTGAAGATAAATCAAAGCGCCTATTGCTAGGTTCTCACTAAGATGATCATTTTTTCAAGACATTTTCCAATTTTTAGAATTTTTGACAATATATCATTTTTTGGATTTTTTTAGGATCAATAATTATGTACAAAGGATGCCCCCTAATAGAATGGGCATCATGGATAGGGGTAAAAACACAATAATCTGTCACCTTTTTATAAAGGAAAAGGCTAACAAAATCAAAGTTGTTCAACTTCAATAGTATAAAAGTGACATTTATGTTTGGAATTTGAAGATAATGTAAACTAATAAAATGTTTTAAAATGGATGAAGTTTATGATTAATATTTTTAATATTTTTTTTGAATAAATTTTGATATGTTTTTTTAATTTTTAAAGATGATTTTTTAGTTGCAGAAACATACTAAAGATTAGAGGTCTAGTTCCTGCCAAAAAATTATAGGTAAATAAATATATTTCCCCTAATTTCAAAATATGTTATAGATGACATATATAGCTAGTGCATGAAGAAATAAAAATTGGTTTGTGACCTATATTTTTTCTTTTATAACAATTCAAATTCCAACTCACCTAAAATCGATAGTTTTCATCTCCCGCCATATTTTTTATAACAAATATATCCCAATCAAAAAAAGAAATATATATTCTTGAAGAAGAATCTTTCTTCTAGTGCACCATATGTTTTTCAAATTTATTTAATATGTTTTACTATTTTTTTTCTTTCTCTGAATAAACATTTTCTTGACCGTTAAAATACCTACTTGCAATATTTTTTAATTATAATAGACTATGTCTAATTAAAACACTATAAAATCTATAAGAGATATTCTTGACTCTGATCTCTACAAAGGGCATTTTTGAATTTTTTTTAAAATATCATTAAAAAGACTTAGAGTTATTGCAATGTCACTTTTCTGAAATAATTTTATTTCTACGATAATTGGACTCAAAGTGGTATAAAATATGCATTTACTATACATTTCCAATTGGAAACATTAAAGCACTTATCTAACTTAACTATAATGAGTCTAGCTAGACCATATGTTTGACCAAAATTAATTTTTAGTTAGAAATACTAAAATTCAGCTGTGCTGATAAGTTATCCTAAAAGGTGACAGATTATTGTGCTTTTACCCATAGAACTTCTTCAGGTTTAAAACATTGATGGGATCAGGGAGCTATTCTCCCTCCTCTATAGATAGTAAATAAGCACATGTCCCAAAATCTATTGTAATAATGTAAGGTCCAAGCCAATTAGGTTCAAATTTACCTTTTTGATCTCTATGGTGTTGATTCTTAGGATTTTCACGTAGGACAAGATCTCCCACTTGGAACTCTCTAGGGTGAACCTTTTTGTTGAAGGCTTTAGACATACACTTTTTATAGACCCTCATATGGTCAAATGATGCTTGAAATTTTTCATCTAGAAGTTCTAACTCTTGAAGTCTCATGGCGCGGTAGTCTTCATCTGTAACTAAACCATGGAGAGAGACTCGAAGTGAAGGAATCTCAACCTCCAAAGGTAATACTGCTTCAACACCATATGCAAGGGAAAAAGGAGTAGCCCCAGTAGGAGTATGAATACTTGTTCTATAGGCCCACAAAGTTGGATTTATCCGTAAATGCCAATCTCTACCATTCTTACACACTATTCTATGCAAAATCTTAAGAATGGTCTTGTTTGATGCCTCTGCTTGACCATTTCCTTGCGGGAAGTAAATGCAGGACCAATGTTGTTTAGTCTTATATTTTTTGTAGAGTTGTTTAAGGTCCTTATTTTTAAACTAGCCTCTTTTGTCAGTAATAATCTTGGAAGGCACTCCATATTGACAGATGATATGGTTTAGAATGAATAGAGAGACTGTCTTTCCTGAGGCAACAGAAAGTGGGACAACTTCTACCCATTTAGTAAAGTAATCAGTAGTAGTAATGATAAATTTGTGTCCACTAGATGAGTTGGGATGAATTTGTCCAACAAGGTCAAAGGCCCAGCGCTGAAATGGCCAATGATAAATAGAAGGAAGAAGCTCCCTACCTGGAGCATGTATCAAGTTACCATGTTTTTGACACTTTTCACATGACTTTGCAAAAGCTATTGCATCAATCTACATCATGGGCCAATAGTATCCCGCCCTAAGCAACCTTCAGACCATGGCAAGACCATTGGAGTGTTCCCCACAGATGCCCTCATGAATGTCAACTAACGCTTGATCAGATTCTTCCTTTTCTAGGCATCTAAGAAGTATTCCATTGAGACCCCTCCTATACAAATCACCAGCAATAAGGGAATGGCGAGAGGCGTGTCGGGTAAGGTTTCTGCATTTAGATCTGTTAAAGGTTTTGGGTATAATGCCATCACGAAGATATGAGTAAATGGCACCATAACGGGATGAATCATGACCAACAAGGGTACAAATAATATGGCTTTCTTGGGAGTCAAAGATAGGGTGATGTAGCTCTTCCACCAGGAATTCAAATCTTGACTCATGTTGTTCTAACTAAAGAAGTGAAGCAAGTGTAACCATAGCATCAGCTATGTGAGGTCCTGCCTTGACCTGTCCTAGTTTGACTTTCATTTTGACACTTGACTCATCAAGATGATATTTTGATTATTGACATTATGGTTTATGCATGCCATCTTTTGGACCTTATGAGTAGCTTGTTATAGGTTTTGTTGATGATCACAGTTACCGTACTCTTTATACCTATATACATGCTTATTTTGATACCTTGATTTTCCATGATATATGTATTCAGCTTTGTTCTGTTATCTTTGATATTATATTCATTAAT
>MU226267.1:769876-792496 GCA_018584345.1 Thuja plicata | reverse complement strand
GGTTTAGTAAATATATCTGCTATATGTTCCTTTGTGCTTATGTACTCTAGTTTAATCTCCTTAGCAGCTACCTTCTCCCTCAAGAAATGATACTTGATAGAAATATGTTTATTCTTTGAGTGCATTACAAGATTCTTTGACATGTTTACTATACTTGTATTATCACAATGAATAACCACTACCTCCTTGAAAATTATACCAATATCTTCCACCATTTGTTTCATCCAAACAACTTGTGTGCAATTAATTGCAGCAGCTACATATTATGATTCAACAGTAGATTGAGCAATACAATTATGCTTCTTTCTTAACTAGGAACCCAATCTCTTCTGAAGAAAAAATGCACCACCACTTGTTCTCTTTCTATCATCCACATTACCTACCTAATCAGCATCATTAAAAGCTTTCAAAGTAAAATCATCAAATTTTCCATACCATAATCCATACTCTACTGTTCCTTTCAGGTATCTGAAAAATTCTTTTCATAGTAGAAAAAATGTGTTTCTTTAGGTTCTGCCTGATATCTAGCCACAATTCCAACTACATTGCTAATATCTAGCCTATTGTGTGTCAAATATTGTAGACCTCCAATCATTGACCTGTACTTAGTCTTCCCAACACTTTAAGTCTTATCACTTTTAGTTAGTTTTTTCCCTGTTATCATTGGTGTACCAACAGGTTTACAATCATCCATTTCAAATCTCTTCAACATTTCCTTAAGGTACTTGGTCTGAGATATAAATATGTCACTTTTACTCTAATTAATTTACCAACCACAAAAAAATTTCATCTCACCAATCATTGACATCTCAATCTCATTCTCCATTTCTTTAGAAAAATTCTTACTCATTTTATCATTTCCTCCAAAAATGATATCATCAACAAAAACTTCTATAATTAAGATTCCATCTTCATTAGTTCTTAAATACAAATTACTATCTGCGTTACCTTTTCTGAAACCAAGATGAAGTAGATGTTTATACAGTCTTGCATACCATGCCCTCAGTTCTTTTTTCAATCCATGCAGTGCCTTCTTCAGTCTGCAAACCATGTTTTCATCATCTATCAATGGAAAACCATTAGGTTGCTTAATGTACACTTCTTCTTCTAGGTCACCATTCAAGAATGAATATTTCACATCTGTCTGATACACTTTGAAGTCTTTATGTGCATCATAAGCAAGGAATAGTCTCACAGCTTCCAGTCTAGCAACAGGTGTGAATGTTTCTTCATAGTTTATGCCTTCTTGTTGTGAGTAGCCTTTACATACCATTCTAGCCTTGTTTCTTACCACTGTGCCTTCCTCATCCATTTTATTTCTAAAAACCCACTTAGTTCCAATCACATTCTTGTTTTTAGGTCTTGGAACCAACTCCCAAGTATTGTTCTTCTTTATCTACTCTAGTTCTTCTTCCATGGCTTTAGTCCAAGATTCAGCTTTACATGATTCATTAGTAGTCTTGGGTTCAGCTTGAGAAATCAAACAGATCTCATCTCTAACTTTAGATCTAGTCATCATGCCTTTGTTTGCATCACCAATAATTTGATTTTTAGGATGGTTTTTCTTGACATACCTTGGAGTCTTCAATGTCTCAGTAGCTTTTGCCTGTTCTTCTTCTTCATTCTCATACTCAATCATCAAGGGCTCTTCAGCTTCATCAACAACTTCCCTTGTTTCTATTATTTGACCACAATCATAAATTATTTCCTGAATTTGAAATTTCTCACCTATCCTCACATTGGCGCTTTCAATTAGTTTTCTCAGTCTCATATTGAAACATTTATATGCTTTACTCTTAGTATAATAACCAAGAAAGATTCCTTCATCACTTCTAGCATCAAACTTCCCTATCTCATCATCTCTCTTGATATAGTATTTACTACCAAATATTCTGAAATATTTCACAGTAGGTGTATGATCAAACCATAATTCATAAGGGGTTTTATTTGTACCTTCTCTTATATGAATTTTTTTAGTGTGTACACAGAAGTGCCAACTGCTTCTCTCTAATGAATATGTGATACATTTCCTTCTAGCAACATATTCCTAGCAGCATCTAATATAGTTCTATTTCTTTGCTCTACTATCCCATTCTATTGTGGAGTTCTAGGAGCTGAAGTCTGTCTATGTATTCCATTTTCTTCACAATATGTGTTAAACAGTTCTGATGTAAACTCTCCTCCTTTGTCTAATCTTAGACATTTCAAATTTAAACTAGATTCATTCTCAACTTTTTCTTTGAATAACTTGAATTTGACAAATGCCTCAGATTTATCTCTCAAATATGTAACCCACATCATTCTAGAAAAATCATCAATAAAGACTATAAAATACCTTTCACCATAGTATGATCTTGTTCTTGTAGGGCTACACAGATTTGTATGCACCATATCCAACTTCTATTTTGTTGAATAGGCTTTGCTCTGGAAAGTGCTTCTAGTTTTTTTCCCCATAACACATTCTCTACACATAGTGTTAGATGGCTTAACAATTTTAGGTAGATCTCTTATTGCTTTTGTCTTACTTTCCTTCACAATGTTGTCAAAATTAACATGAAAAAATATTTTGTTCCATAACCAGCTATCATCAATATTTGCAATAAAACAAGTGGCTTCAGATGTGTTTAGTTCAAATACATTACCTCTGGATTTAGTACTAGATGCTATCAAGTCTCCTATTTTACTCTTGACAGAACATTTGCCATTGATAAGTTTGGTTGATAACCCTTGTCCACTAGTTTTCCAACACTCAACAAATTATGCTTGAGTCCATCAACAAGTAGTACATTGTCAGTGTTATTCTTACCATCCAATGATATAGATGCAACAACAATAATAAGTTTAGGAGTATTGTCAAAAAATCTAACAACACCACCATCATGCTTCTTCAAACTCACAAATTTGTTTTTATCTCCAGTCATATGATGTGAACAATCACTATCCATGACCCATTCAGATTTCTTTGCAACTCGAGATACAAATGCTTTTTCCTCTTGCATAGGTTCATCATCCTAAATAGAAATGAATCAAATTTCATAAAAGTTATCATCCTCGTCATTAGATATTCCTTCACTGGCATAATATCAATCCTTATCCTTTGAGAACTTAGACTTTAAAAACTTAGGTTTGTTCTTTGGAATTCTTGTAGGAAATCTAGATGCAAAATGACCAATCTTATTACATGAAAAACATTTCAAAGTTAATTTTCCTTCAAACATACCCTTACCTCTCTTTTCTCTTCTGACAATCAGTACAACAATTTCATCTAGCTTCCTTTCTTCTTCCTGTATCTTTTCCCATTCATCAGCATAGGCTCCAAGTTCTTCTCTTAGATCATTACTGCTTGTGCTTGCATTTCCAACTAGGGTCTTCTTGTTTTTGTGCATGGTTTCTTTGAATGTTGACTCAACTTTACGTAAAGTGTCTCCCAATTCTGTAGCCTCAAATATAGTTATTTTTACAATCAACATCTCTCTGGAGAAGTTTGGTGTCAAAGGTATGATCTCCTCTATAGCCTAAACCTTGGTTCTTTATGTAGATGTCAAAGATCTCAGTATCTTTTCAATTACTTCTTCTTCACTATAAGTTCCTCCAGAGTTCCTAATACCAATCACCACCTCAGTAATTCTTTGTGCATATTCTCTAATGTTCTCATCTTCTCTCATCTTTAATGATTCCATCTTTGTCTTCCATTTTTGTACTTTGCTTGCTTGGTAAATCTATCTCCAACATATAGTGCTTCTAGTCTTGTCCAGATTTCATATGCAGAGTCCAAGTCCTTCACTTTAGTGAATTCTCCTTCTAATAGGGTGCTGATTAGGGATTCCCTTGCAACCATATTACATGAAAATATCTTCTTTTAATCTTTAGTGGCCTTCTCTAATTCATCCTCAGTCGCTAAATTTTCTTTCTTCTTTATGATCATCCAATAGTCAAGTCCTAGACACATCAGATGTGTTCTCATCTTGTTCTGCCAATTGTCAAAATTTTCAGGATCAAACTTCAGACTATCCTTCCTGTAGTAAGTCATCTTCAAGATCACCTCATTTTGTTAAACTCTCCC
The DNA here is from genome assembly GCA_018584345.1 of Thuja plicata. Taxonomy (NCBI): domain Eukaryota; kingdom Viridiplantae; phylum Streptophyta; class Pinopsida; order Cupressales; family Cupressaceae; genus Thuja; species Thuja plicata. Next base: position 788,433 of record MU226267.1, on the reverse strand, counting down.
TCTGAGGACCAGTAGCTATGATACCAATTGTTAGGAAAAACAATCCACAAGACAAATGAGAGGGGGGGTGAATCAGTTGTAGTATAGATTATTAAACTTTAAACTTTATTAACCATATGAGAAAATGTAAATAATAACACAGTAACAGACAACACCATAACACAAGATTTGTTCACAAGGAAACCCTATTAAAGGTAAAACCCCTGTGGGAATTAACACCCACAAATAATGTACTGAGAGTATAGTATCCCTATTAAAAGATATTATCCCTATTAGGAGCTTGTTAAAACATTACAGTACACAGTCCCTGTTAGGAGATAGACCCTGTTAGGAGTCAAAGGAAAATAGTAGGCTCACTTCCAAGGCACACTACCCAAAGAAGTTTAAATCCACCCTCAAGGATTTAAAATTTGCATCAAGTACATACAGAAAATACACAATCCATTGAACTGTCCAATAGCAACTATCTTTGCTTGATCAGTTCCAATGAAGTATCAATAATGCTCTCTATCCAGCAGTCAAGCTTCGCAGCTTCATGAATCTCTGATCTTCTATTTCTCTACCACACTTTTCACAAATGAAAAGATAACTCATATATACCCTTTTACAATAACCCATTAGGTCAACCAGTTAAGCTTTCCTAATACATAATTAACTAGGCCATCCAATTAAGGCTTCCCATCATACAAATAATTTCATAAGCCCTTGCTAAGATACACATGGTACCTATAAAAAGTATACAACATTTAAAATTCATCACAAATACTTTCAGATCCGCAATCCACTCTCATAATTAATTTCCACACATTACAAGTCTGAAGTCGGCTAGGAAATAGGTCTTCTCTAGAACACACGCCACAGCTGACATCATCATTACCAAAATAGTAATCAAAATCAACCCATTTCACTATCATATGTTGGCTCTCCATCAGTAAGCTCACAAGTTTTGAAACATCTTCCTTAGTAAGATATACCTAAAACATAGAGACCTTCTTTGTCCAGAATCACAGTTGCAGTCCAGAAAAACAGTCTTCACCAAATGAACTATAACATCCACATAATGTAACATAAAGTCAAGTGACCTTAGGAGTGAGGTCAGAACATAACCTTCAGCATAAATCCAACTTTGATCCTTCTAAATCATCCATACAATGTCTATACACTTGTTCCAATTAATTAGTTAGTTTGTCTTCTCTATAGAAATATATGTTGACATCAGTGACAAAACATGAATATCAACAGCATGATCAGTAGCCAAAACTGATATCATCCAACAAATAGGTCCTATTAGGTCTTAATTGGTCCTTATTAGGTTGTAATTGGTCTTAAGTGATCCTAATTTATCATAATAAGTCCTAATAGGTCTAATTAACTTCCTATTAGGTTTTATTAGGTCCTATTAGGTCTTATTGGTCCTATTAGGTCTTGTTAGTCACATGTTATGTCTTAATTGGTCAAGTAAAGGGTCCTATTAGGTCTTAAGTGGTCTTATTGGGTCTTAAGGGTCCTATTAGGTCTTATTAGGTCTTAATTGGTCTTAACAGGTCCTATTAGGTCTTAATTGGCCAAGTATTAGGTCCTAATTGGTCTTATTAGTCACATGTTAGGTGTTAATTGGTCTTAATAGGTCCTATTAGTCCTATTAACTCTTAAGGGATCCTATTAGGTCTTAGTGGTCCAATTCAATCTTATTAGATCTTAATTTGTCTTAATTGGTCTTAATACACCCTATTACTCCTATTATGTCTTAAGGGACAACATTAGGTCTTAAGGGTCTTATTAGGTCTTATTAGTAAGTATTAGGTCTTATTAGGTCTTATTACATCTTATTAGATATGTTAGGTATTAATTTATCTTAATAGCTCCTACTAGGTCTGATTAGTCCTATTAGATCTTAAGTGGTCCTATTAGGTATTAAGGGTCTAATTAGGTCTTATTAATTGGCACAGGGGAGGGTAGGAATAGCTAGGGCCAAAAGCACACCCAACTATCTAGCCACCTCGCGAAGTAAATACAATGGAAGAAAACAACATAGAGAACAACACCAAGGAGAGAAGGAACAACAATATATATATTTTAGCAAGATCAACTAGATGAAATTCTAGAAGCCATTTCGGTACTAATCACACAACAGGATAATGACATCCTTATGGCCCCATTCACTATACAGGAACTCAGATGAGTAGTATTCTCGCTACCCCCAATTTTGTCATCAAACTAGACATGATGAAGGCCTATGATAGAGTATCTTGGAAATTTATTTTTCAAGTTCTTCATCGCTTTGGATTCTCCAGGAATTGGTGTAAATGGATACGAGCCTGTGTTGTAGGAGCTTGGTTTTTTATCATCATAAATGGAACAATAGCGGGCTTCTTCTCCTCCACTCAAGGTGTTAGACAGGGAGACCCCCTGTCTCCCATTTTATTCATAATAATGGTAGAAGCATTGAGTAGAACAATCAAGAAGCAACAATCATTGGGAAATTGGATCGGGGCACAGATCGGGGAAACAGGTATCTCAGTTACACACTCTCTATTTGCAGATGATACACTCTTGTTTGGTAAATCCCATGTGAAAGAAGCCAGGAAAATCAAATATGTCTTAGATCTCTATTTTTTATCTTCAGGATAGAAATTTAATGCCCTTAAATCACAAATCTACTTGTTCAATACTAATCAGAGCATTTCGGGTAGGATTGTCTGAATTCTACAGTTTCTGGTTGACACTCTACCTTCTACCTACCTAGGGATCCCATTTTTTGTGGGCACAAACAAACCAGGATACTGGTCATCGGTCATTGAAAGAATTAAAAATAGAATTCTTGCATGGAAGGTGAGATGGCTATCTTTATCAAGTAGAATACTACTTATCAAACGTGTCCTTTCGGCGATTCCCAATTACTACCTTGTTGTCCTTAAAGCGCCACTCACTATAATCCAGCAAATCCAAAAAATAATTAGAGACTTCCTATGGTCTAGGAACATGAATAATGAGAAGAAAATATCGCTTATTTCACTACAGGATATGTCACAAGGACCAACCAGAGGAGGTATAGGTTTGCATGATTTATATAATAGGAACCGAGCCTTTGGGGGAAAGCTTGTGTGGCAAATGTATACTAAACCAAATATTAAATGGTGTCAAATCATGCAATAGAAATACTTGGATAATCAAAGCCCATCAAGAGTATTATCCATGGCAAACCCACCCAATGGTTTTGCAATTTGGAATTTTATGAGTCAAATAGGGATCTGGTCTACAACTATGTGACATGGGAGGTTAATAATGGATCATCTATCAAATTTTGGAGAGACTCTTGGAGCGGCCAACCGGCATTGATATCTACAAAGATTCCACAAGATATTATAAACATTACATAACACAAATGGGGCAGTCATCTCATCAACTATGTCCTGGCGGCTAGAAACTATTCAGGCAAATCAATTTGGAAGGATCTGAATGACTTAAACCTCCCAAGAGATGATGTTGATATCCTCAAGGACATGTTGGCAGCTAGGAAGATCTATTTATTAGATAAATCAGACAGGCTGATATGGATTCCAGCAAAAAATGGCAAATACTCTATTCGAGAGGGCTACAGAACCCTTTAGAATCTAGCAATTGATACGGTTCAGGCAAGAGCATACAATTTCTGCTAGAACCAAGTTGTTCTTCCCAAGGCAGGGTGCTTTGCATGGCTAGCTCTAAAAAATAGGATACTTACCAGCGATCGGCTACAAAAATTTAGAATTGCACAAGCTTTTAATTGTAAATTGTGTGATGCCCAGATTGAAATGGTGGATCACTTGCTCCTGCAATGCCCCTTTGAAAATGAATGTTGGTCTTTTGTTCTTAAAAAACTATGCTTCTACACTCCTCTTCCTAACAAATTGTGGGACTTATTCCAGTCCTGGCCTGATTTGCAAAATGGCTCACTATTCACAAACATCTGGAAGTGTGCACCAGCTCTTATTGTATGGTCAATCTGGTGGGAAATAAATAAAAGGATCTTTCAAAATGAGCAGTCAAATCTACAAACAGTTCAACAAGGCCTAGAAAAATTAATCTCGGAAGTTTTAAATGCCAGCATTCATAGGGGTGAGTACAATCTAGTATTGTCATCATGGGACAGTAACATCATGAGAACTTGGGGGAATCTCAGTATACCAATGGGATGGGGTGCCCCTAAAAAGGTATTAGGACCTTTGGACAGATCAAATATCAAATGGCATCCCCCCGTTCAACAGATAATGAAAATAAATTTTGATGGTGCATCTCGTGGAAATCTGGGAATATCAAGGTTGGGTGCATGTATCAGGGACTCACAGGGTAAGTTAGTAGCATGTACTTCATCCCCACTGCGGGTAGGATCAAATAATTTAGTAGAAGTGCAAGCAATTCTTGGAGGATTAATATTGGCAAAGCAATGTGGACTCACTGACATACAAGTTGAAGGTGACTCCATGGTTGTAATTAATGCCTACATCAAAAGATCTTCACACAATTGGCAACTTTACTACATTTTGAAGCAAATTCGGCGACTATTGGACACCTTCCCAAAATCATTCGTTTCACATACACTATGAGAAGGCAATTAGGTTGTAGATTACCTAGCCAACTTAGGCTGCGAGGGTGTGGATATTTCACTCATAAGGCCAAGTGTAATCCCAGTAGACATGGGTGAGCTAATCAAATTAGTGGAACTTGATCATTCGATCATCGCAAACAATGATGCATACAAATTACACTCAAACATAATTGCAAAGCTTGCTAGTGTCAACATCGGTTCCAATCATATATGATGTCATCAACATACAATGCAAATTTTGGAGGCAAGCACAGGGAGTAATTGTACGCAGGGGATATCAGAGAATTAATGTAACATCCCCATCATACGTGGTGTATGTGATTTGTACCAAATGTTTTAATATCGTATAGGCAGGAACTGAACTCCATAATGACAGTGCTCTTTAATAGGCGATGGATAGATCTCAAGGTGAAAAGCTCCGTACATATATTTAAAGCAAATGTGATACAACTAGGGATCTTATTATAAGCGGATCTCAAAATTAAGTGTGATCATATTCCTCATGCATGCCCGCCATTAATTTGGGAAAACATGAGTGAAAATAATATCAAATAAAATTTAATTTTCATAAAGACCAACTCATCTACGTGCCACGAAGACACCACTAGAACCTCTTGCATAAGCCTATTTAAACACCCCTCAACACACAATGGGTAACATAAGCATTAGAGTATGGATGGTATGGTAGAGGACTATGTTATGTGTCGTTCCTGTGCTACTCATCACTCTGAACTACTCCCAAAAAATTACAGAATCTGGCTGCCGCCCAACATAGATGAAGATGCTCTCCCAATGCATATCAGTGACCACATAATGGATGACATGTTTCTGGTTCATACTGATGCCATACGATGTGAAATCAAACAGGTATCAGGGTATGAGAATTTCAATCCAACAATAAAGCAATTTATGTTCCCATCACAGCTAGTGTCAATTTTTTTGTCAAACGCAATGGACCTTCTTCAATCCCCTTGCCTTCTAGAGATTTTGGCATACAAAGTAGTTCAGAAGCAATTTTGGATTGCCAGTAAGCTAAAGCAAGCTATGCACAACTATGACCTCTGGAATGGCCATGTGCTGATTGGAGGTTCATTCACCACACACCAAATTCTACACAACCATGGAGCGTTAGTTGCATTTAATGGAGCCAAGAGGGAAATAGAAATGAAGAATGAGCAGATCATGCGCAATACTCTGCAAGAGAGTGGGCATGTTCTTGGCCTGATGTTGGAGGGGAAAATAATGGTCACAGTTCACGCACTTTCGATCCTCCTAGGGGTTCCAAATGTACCACAGATTCTTAAGCACAACAATTCCCGGAGACCTCAAGTAAGGCAAGGAGATAACACGAGTGCCAATCTACAGCAAAATGTACAAGAATCACAATCATTGGACTAGGTGTCAGGTGCAATACCCATTATGGGTCAGGAAGGTAGACAACATGGAGCACAAGGAAGTGGGTTGGATACCATTCCCCTTGGACCAGAACCATCTGAATGGCTCATGAGATGGGGGCCACAAGACATGACATCTCACATGCAACAAAATATGGGGGCTACCGATTGGGTGTCGGCTACAACAAAGATGGGAGCAAATGCGTTGGTTATGGAATGGCCTCACCATTCACACTAGGCTGTGGAGGATGCAGAGAAGCAAGAGAAATGCAAGTATTAGAAAGCATCAAATTTTGTAGTTTTGTATAGTTGTTTACATAATTGACCCCTTGATAGTGTCTGATTTTGAAGAACAAAAAAATTTATGATATTTCAGGCTTGAGATGATATAAAATTTCTTTTTTTGGGGTTTTATATGGGTCAGGTACCATGGGGATACTGGTTTCAGTGCTACCTAACAAGGATCAGCATCGATGCCGACAATGGGCATAATCAACACCAAGCACAATGGTCTCCGGCCCAAAACATATCTGACACTGATGACACCATCAACCAACAACCAACACAAATCATTACCGACACTGACGACACCAAAAAATGACACCGATGATAAAATGACCGACACCGGCCAACATACAAAATCGATAATGCAAGCACCAACAGGTTTAACTGACAAATGATATCGATCATCAGGGTTAGCCAACCAGTAATACTGATGCTTTGTATGAATCCATAGAGATTTATTTTGATTATAGGCAATTTTTTATGCTATAGTATGATAATTTGACGAATGGAATAGGGAGGGTACTTTATTTTTTATTGTAAACATTGTATTTGAGCAAGGATTCTGGGTTTTCTTGCTGGTTCTTTCCTGGAGGAGCTCTTGAACCAGTGTTTATTATTAATATATATATATAGTGGCTTGTCCACTTTTGCTTAAAAAAAAAAAAACAATATATATTTTATTGATTCATCCAATTACAACATACATGCCCGGCTATGAGGCCTTCTGGGTTACAACCAATAAAATCTAGAGTTTTCTATCTTCTACCTTCTCATATCATCTGACATCTACTTGCTCTACCCAGTTTTTTTTTAACCTACACATAGACATCCCTATTTATACTTGCCAAAGCAGCTTATAGAAGATTCTGATGACATAAATTTTTTCTGTTAGTATGCAAAGATAAAATGGTTTTTATAAATGATCAGTTATACTACACCAACAATCAAGTTTTCAGTTCAGACGGAAATTCCTAAGCAAGGAGAAACCCGACGACACAGTTTCGAGGTGTAAATTGAAAGTGTAACCTGAACATGATAAAGTGGAACCCAACAGGAGTAAACTGACAGTGGAACCCAATGAGTAGAATATAGTGCAAACTGAGAGAACAAACAAGAAGGGAAACCTGACAGACAGTTCAACAAAGGAAAAAAATCAAACTGATTTCAGAGAAAACTAAGCATCAGACACCGAAAGTCAGTTATATCCTGAGAAAAGTGGATCTGACTTCCACATTAGTTAAAATAGCTATATTCTATTTATAGAGTTTTGATTTTTTTTAAATCCATTTCTTGAGGAACAAGAAACATTATTGTAATTGTTTTAATCATTCTAACTGATTAAAAACATGCAGACTAGGAGATCAAGGTCAAGTTGTAAACCTTTGATCATAGAGTTAGTTTTGTAATATGTGAAACTAAATTTGGTCAATCTATGTTATAAATCGATGTTGTAATCATTCATTTGAGATGAAAAAAAAAGGATGATTTTAGCCAACGAGCACATCTATGGATCAGACAGGGAGTTTCAAGAAGCAGAACAGAAAAAGATGAATTTGGTTATCAAGAACCAAGAACAGAGGCTACCAAGAAACTAAGGTATTAATCAATCACATTAGGTGATACATTTATACATGTGATTTGTAATGGATCTTTAATCAGAAATTGTTAGATTGCATACACTGAGGTCAATGGGTATTTTTGTCTACATTCTAACAAGTGTAGAAAATAGAAGAAATCCTTTCAAGAAAGGTGGATTTAAAAAACCTATTGTAAATATCTTAACCAAGTGCACACTAAATAGTGTTGCTAAATCTCTTAACAAAGTAGACATTATCCAGTCTCCACATAATACTCCTAACAGGGTATATCATCAGAAGTGATCAAATTGTAAGCCTTAACCGGACCCTTCCAGTCTGTAGATAGTGAAGTTTTTGTGGGTGTCATCCCCACCTAAGTTTTTACCTTCTAACAGGGATTTTCTGCTTTACCATATCTTGTGTTATGTGTCAATTACTTTCATGGATTTTTCTATGAATTTTTACATGTTTGTTAAGTTTATGAATTGATATATCTTATAGAAATATAGTATAGAAAAGATAGTTGGTTATACAATTGATTACATAATGGATAATTTTAAAAGAGATAAAAGTTTTAGAGGTACTAATTCACCCCTCCCCTCTTAGTACACACTTCCCATTATTTCAAACAATTGGTATTAGAGCTAGATATCCTATTTGGAAATTTTAAAGACTTAAGAGAAAAGATCATACAATGGAGAAGTATAGGCTTGACAAGAGTATTGAGAATCAGAAGCTATAAATTCATATCCTCTATGAACAGTATAAAGAAGCTATAATCAAGATGAGATAGCTACTAGATGAAAGAAATATTATGGAATCTTGATGTAATGAAATAGATTACCATGAAGAAGAGATGCCAGATCTATTTGAGTCTTCAGGATCTACAAATAGCAAAGCATCAAACACGTTAGAAGAAAGCATCACAAGTCTGAATGAAATCAATCAACATCTGGTTGGACAAGTAAAATATTTGAAAATCAGTTAAGAGACATAGATGGTAAGAGTTATTGATGTCATGAACAATACTAGACAAGCTGAGAAAGAGAGAACACTAGTTATTGATGAGAGGAGGGATATTACTAAAAAGCTATAAGAGAAAGAGTCTGAAATACAAAGACTTACAAAACATCATCATGAGATCACAAATCAGATTATTCTTATGAGTCAAGAGGAAAACAAAATGAATACAGAACTCATTGAAAGAATAGAAGATATCAGTGAGCTAAGGTAAGAAAATGAATAGGTAAAACAAGAAGTAAGAATTAAACAACCACATAATGAAATAATCAAGAGAGCTGAAGATATCAATTAAAGAATGGATGATTTTATTGATGGACAAAGGAGAGCCAAAAAAAACACCAGATTAAGCTATACCAAGAATGGAGAATCACCCAATCAAGTTTATCCAAAGAATGTCTATGCAAATCCAAGACCAAGAAAGTTGACATGCAATCACTGTGGAAGGCAAGGCCACACATCAAATGTTTGCAGGAGAAAAATGAAAGGTATTCCTAAATCCACACCTTCATTCATAGGAACTTGTTATAAATGTAGCAAGAAAGGACATAAAGCTTATGAATGTAAATCTGAGGTGAAAAAACCAAACAAGAAAACCTAAATGGAAAAACATTGTCCTCCTTGCAAAATGCATGGGCACACAACTCTTGAATGCTGGAAGAAGAAAAAGAAAGCATGGAAGCCTAAAGGTCAAAAATTGCCTATCAACCAAAAAGAGTCAATAACCAATATGTTTCGGATTACAATACATGGAAAAATTGTACAGCATGTGGAAGATTTGGTCACATAGCTGAAAATTGTATGAGACAACGAACAAGAAAGTCTAGAGGTTTGACTAACCCCGGAATGGCATTTTTACACTGTCATAAATTTGGTCATCTAAAGAAAGACTCTAGAGACCAAATGACAAAGACTAGCACCTTTGCCAACAGAAACACCATTGAAGACATTAGGAAGATCGGAAACAAAATGTGGAGGAAAGATACAAACACTAATGAAGCTGCACCAAGAAATGTAATTGGTGACACCTTATCCAATGGATATGGTGACATCACCACCCCCACATAAGCATAAAAATTAAGTATGGAACTACCTTCTGCCAAGTTATATTTTGCATCAATTCCATTGTACATAGTTAAAATATCAAATCAACATGATTAAAGATGCACTATGGTATTACTTGTTATAATTCTATGAATTCAATTTCATTGGTCGATACATACCGAAATGCATCAGTGTACTTACAAAGATAAGTTGTTTATACTAGTTGCTAGTGTAAACTGAGATCTATCGGTAATCATGTGAGTTGACAAATTTGTCTTCGCCATACACCAAAATCCATCGGTGAACGTAACAAGTTAACAAGTTGCCCTGAAGCATCACGTTTTCACTAAAAGAGAAGTTAGTATATCACCCAATGACTCTATCTTCACACACTAAGAAGAGGTTGAGCATTAATGACTCAACTTAGGGAAAATTCTATAAATAGACGATGGAAGGGTTTCATTTCTCACCAAACAATTAAAGAAAAAAGACAGAGCAAAACAACAGCGCGAAGTGACAACATTGCCGAGAAACTCCAACTCGAATCATAAGCACTCTAAAAGAATCCTAATAGCTATAGAGGTGAAACGTAAGTACCAGCATAAACTAAGAACTTTGTTTTATCATTTGTAGGAAAGCCCTAATTTCAGAATAAATGGCAACTATATCAAGAACTGCTAAGTTCAAGAATGTTTAGAAGAACAAGGTCAACCTTATCAATAATAGTACATGTGAGGAACCTAAGTATAAGATATGTCCTGAGGTTTCCTCACAACCCAATAATGCTAGTGCATTCTCAAGAATACCAGCTAGGGTTTTTCTTGTCAAAGACATTTGAGCATATATACACTACAAGATAGCAGAGATTGGAGACCTAGAAGTTGGACAAGCTTTCAAGAAGCTTTGCAACAGTGATGGCACTATCAAGGAAGAGCACAAGAACAACGAGGTAAAAGGGTTTAAAAATTCCCTATGGTTCCTAAACGATTTCAAGACCAAATGGATTCGGTTAGTACTAAGAAGGATACATGATCGAAAGTTATGGCTGGATGAGCCTAAACTGTGATGGGGAGGTCACCTAACTCTCTCTGAAATTCCTACTCTCTTCTAGGAATCTCACCTGGAATCCTATTCGATTCAGGATTCTCTAGACTCACTCTTGAGTCTCTTAGGGCTACTCTCAGACCCTAACCAGAAGGACTTTTCTGGTCCCTCTCTCCTAGGTTCCCTACCCACCAAAATGTTTTACTCCTCACAGTCTCTTACTCTTCATGACTGAATCACTACATTCATGCACCTTCTTACTCATCTATCTTTCCTACAAGTTCTCTAGCCGGACCATAGGCTCGCCTAGGACTTGTCTGCAAACTTGACTAGCTTCTCATCTAACACAAATACAGAAACCAACATAATGTACAAGGTGGATGCTTCTTGACTGTCACAATCCATTTAGCAGATTATCAGAGTCAAGAATCACCCATATTATCTAACAGAAACAAAATAACACTTTACAGAAGTCTGATCAGAATAACAGAACACGTAAAAGATAGACAGACTTCTCTTTATTGATTGTACAGAAGATTACAACTCTCTGCTAGTCTATTCTCTGCAACTAACTAACCCAACTGAACTGAACTATCTGAACTGAACCTTCTCACTGATTCTTCTTCTCTACTTTATCTTTGTTTCTCCTCGATTTTGTAACCCTGGTGGTTACTTGTCGATCTCAGTTCTCCAGCTATTTTCTGTTCTTCATCTTCGTCTGCAATCTGTCTTCAGTTGCTCTGCATGGTCGACACTATGGATGTTCTTTTCATCCATGTCATTCTCTTTTTCTGTCTAACGGTTACGACCTTTTCAACGCTTTCTCCTATTTACATGTCAGCATGTTGACCATTTGACTGTTTTATTTTCCATCGCGTAGTCGCGAGCTGAAAATCACCTTTTACATTTTGCTCTGTGACTGAGCGATGACCTGCTTTTCATGCTCTCACAATGTCTTTACCCGATCTGTCTTTTCCTCTGCGACTGAGCGATGAGCTCATGTTGCGCACCCGCATTTCTTTTTCCTGAGCTACATTTTATGCGGCGACTGAGCGATGAGCTCAAGTCGCATACTCGCACTGTTCTGCCTTGAGCTGACTTTCCTTCTACGACCGATCGATGATCACCCGTCGCGTACCCGCACTGCTTCAAGACGCATTGATGATGTCTTTGCAATTGAGCGATAACCGTGGTCGCACATTCGCGCTGCTTCAACTCGAGCTGTCTCTTGCTTTGCGACCGAGCGATGAGCTCGTGTCGCGTACTCGCTAGGTATTTCCCTGAGCTGACCTCTGCCTTGCGACTGAGCGATACAATGCTCGTCGTGCACTCGTCATGCTTTTCACTTAACCGTCAAGTCATCTACGACCTGGCGATGCATCGGGTGTCGCTCACTTGCACACCATGACTTAACTTTTTGTCTTCATGATTGAGCGATTGATTTCACCGTCGCGCTGTCGCACTGTGTTTTCTCTGACTGTGAATTGACTCACGACTGGGCGATGAGCTCCTTGTCGCGTTGTCGCGCACTATTCTTTCTACTAGCCATCTGTGACTGAGTGACTAGTTCCTCATCACGCACTCGCTTACTATAAGACTTAACTTTTAACTAGCTCACGAGTGTGCGATGCATTACCTTTCTGCTCGCTGCTGGCTCTACGACTGAGCAACTAGGCAAAATATGACTTTCTCGTTGAAAGACTTGTATCAAAACTTGTTCAAAATTTCTGGGGCTAGGGTTTTGAGCTAAACCCTAGGGTACTCTGCACCAAACTGATAACCAAGGATGTTATACATGTTGTCACCAATTTTCCCATAACCGATAAGGTAAAGGTACTGAAGCACCCACCTAAACTTAAAATTGAGAAGCATACAGGAGCTACATGGGATGGAAGAGGACTAAAGGTATCCACCATCAACAGTGATGAACTAAATTTTGGAGCATGTGTCTTAGGATACAAGTTCTTTCAAGCTAGCAGGATGAACATCATTGCATCTAGAATAGTCGATATAGCTTACAAGATTGTCAAGAAGGGACTGTAGTTGGATCTTTCAGAACTGCTACTCAAAAAATTAGAAGAGAAGATGAAGACAATAAGAAATGCAAAGTCAAATTCATGTAAGTTTGGTTCTTTGATAATGTGCATATTTTTCTATTTCCAAGAATCTTTCCCATCTATAGGAAATGTGCAATGGGACACTACAAGTCCAGTGACCATACAAATTAGTGAGTTCATAAAAGCACTAGGAGATAACTTTGAGTTAGTCATGGATGAATACTTTTCTAGATTCAAAGAAAGAATGCAGAAGAGAGTAAGGATTCCAGAACAGTTAATTAAAAAGTTCAAAACTGACATATGTTTTATGGTAGACACTGACTATACATACATCAAGCTAGTTGTATCGAGGACATCATGGCTATCTCCACTTGACTATGAGGTGAATATAGGTCAAGAATCTAATGAAATTGAGCATTGATAAATGATCCATTAGATAAAACACAACCTAAGTTTGGAACTTATGAAGAATCCAAAGAAAGGATTAAAACTGGCTTAGTTGTGAAGAAGATTGATAGGAAGAAAGACAAGATGGTTAAGAATTTGAAGAAGAGGTTGTTGGTAACAGAAGAAGAAACTGAAAAGATAGAAGAAATTGAGGTTCAATCACCCATCCGTGAAGCTGAGAAGGAGAGTGACTCAGAGTCTATAGAGTCAGATACACCACTACCTCCATCAGAAAAGAAGCCAAGGACTACTGTTGCATCTAGGACCAGGAGTCAGACTGCAAAGGATATAATTCCTTCATCGGTTAAGAAAGGTTAAGTAAGGACCTATAAAAGAAAACCTCCAACCAAAAAGACCATAGAACCAAAGAGGAGAAGGAAACTAATCCTAAATAAGGAAGACATAGAGGACATAGAACATGATGACTCTGTCCAAAAGGAAAATTATAAGATTCCTAAAACCATCGATGAAATATGTGCATCAATGATTAAGTCAAGATCAATTAATGAGTCCAAGATCATAAAATGGCTAAGTCTGGACACCGTGGACCAGAACAAGATTGAGGAGGAAATTATCAAAATGATGAGTATATTTAAATATATATCAATACAATTTCATAACAAAATGCCAAAAGAGCTATATGAAATATTATCTACTAGATGGACTTATGCATTGAAGAATGAGAAGGAGATAAGGGAAAGAGTCCTAGTCTCTCTTATGTTTCCCGAATCTAAAATGGAGGAGATTATGGAGATGATGAAGAAACATGTAAAGGAGTTATCACCCAATATGAGAGCTTACAAGATTCTACAGGGAAAGCATATAGAGCTAGATAAGCATACTAATAAAATTTGGAGTAAAATACTCAATAGACCTACTAAGGAAGAAAGCCCTAAGAGAAAATTACCTCTCACAAATGAGCCACATAATTATGACTCTCCAGCTAAACCTAGCCCATAGCACATACTGATAAATGACACAGAGGATGTTACAAGAGTAGAATTGGACAAAGAATAATTAAACACAACATGCAACAAAGATATGGATGTTGCTGATGAAACATGGCTGGACAATACTATGGACAATATTGTTATTGACATCACCGATGATTCTGCAAATGAGGTAAAGAAAGATGAAAATATTCCTATTACATCTTATCAACCTAAGGATCAAGATACATCTGTTGATTTTGCACAAGTACACATATTGGGCCAGATGCCATTATTGATTCAAGAAATCAATATAATCTCATAGAATGAGAAGACCCCTAAGCCCGATGCAAGCATACCTGAGGATAAGGGTAATGATGAGAAAAAAGATACATCTTATGAAAATAAGGATACAACTGATGAACAGGTAGTCATTGGTGAAGAACAAAAAGATGGAGATAACACCAAAAAAGATGCACAAATTAAAGATAAAGAAGAAGTGCAAAAAGAGAAAGATGAACAAGATAAGACAATTGATACCATGCTAAATGACACCAAAGCTGAAGCTCTAGATACACTGAAGGTAGATAAGGAGACATCCTCAGACAACCAACAGGAAAACACTGAGCAGCTAGACAAAGGCACAACACCATAGAAGCCTTCCTCTAGCACATCAGACCAAGTAAAGAAGATGGTTATGGTTCTACATACAAGTACATCATAGAAGAAAAAGAAGAAGACCAAGAAAAAAAAGTTGGAAGTCACACTTGATGAGATAATAGAAATACCAAAGTGTGATCCAACCACTTTAGATTTTGAATCACTTCAAGAATATGGAGAAATCTGTCAAAGGAAAGTTTTGCAAGAAAAGCTTAAAAATCATAACCGAGACTCATTGGTAATAGAGACCACAAGGGATATCTTGAACCAGATAGTCCCCAACATTGATGTTGATCACAATGTCTCCATTCTAGATCAAATTTTCATTCTCATCGATGCCATCAAAACACAGAATGTGGATGCAAAAAAGGCGATTAAGGAACAAGCAGAATAGAAGTTTCAATACAAAATGATACAAAAGATCAACCAAGAAGTGGTAGAAAATAAGGTAAAGCTTTCAGAGCTAACAAATGAATTAGATACAATCATTACTAAATTTGTTTCCTTAATCCAAAAGCTATGCACTTTAGAGAAATTTACAAAGGATAACAATGATAAGATTACAAAGATCAATTATGATCTAAATGCAAGTTCTCAAAATCTAACCATAAATGGAAATGCAATCAAATTGCATTATGAGAAGATCATTGAAATCAAAAGGTTAAGACAAGAAATTTGGGAAGCAGAGTCAAAGTTCAGAGAGGAGGTTAATGAAATATAGGTTCTACTATTACCAAAGCTCACACCACTACAACAACACATAAGTTAGGCAAGGCAACTTATTGCCACCCCTGAGATGTCTGTAGCAGACAGCATCTATGACATGCATGCCCAGATCACATGAGAGCATATGGATCTTGAACATCTCAAGGAGAAATGGGAAAAGATGATGGAGGAAATGAAGACCTCTCACTCTCATATTTTTGATAAGCTATAGGTTTACACCTTTTCCCTTACTATCAAAAAAGGGGGAAAAGGAAAATTATATGTACTATGTACAAAAGGGGAAAAGGAAAATATAGCACAAAGGGAAAAGACAAGGTGAAAAAGAAGAGATAGTATAAAGAAAAGTGTACATGAAAATATACTATACTATACCAGCATATGCATAGGGGGAGTCATGAAATGAGAAGTAATATACAAGGTGTACATACTATAAACTTTGTTAGTATTTTGCGCATATCAATTTTTGATACTAATGTCAAAGGGGGAGATTGATGACATAAATTTTTTCCATTAGTATGCAAAGAGAAAAAAAAATTGTTCTAAACCATCTATTTAACTACATAGAAAGTCAGGTTTTCAGTTCGGACTAAAAGTGCTAAGCAAGGAGAAACTTGAAGACAAGGTTTTGAAGTGTAAACAGAAAGTGCAACCTGAACATGATAAAGTGGAACCTGATAGGAGTAAATTGATAGTGGAACCTGACGAGTAGAATATAGTGCAAACTGAGAGAATAGACAAGAAGGTAAACCTGACAGACAGTTCAACAAAGGAACATCAAAAGACAGTCAAACTAATTTCATAGAAAACCAAGCATCAGACAATGAAATTCAGTTATATCCTGAGAAAAGTGGATCTGACTTCCACGTCAGTTAAAAAAACTATATTCTATTTATAGAGTTTTGATTTATTTTAAATTCATTTCTTGAGGAACAAGAAACATTATTATAATTGTTTTAGTCAGTCTAACTAATTAAAAACATGCAGACTAGGAGATCAAGGTCAAGTTGTAAAACTTTGATCATAGAGTTAGTTTTGTAATATGTGAAACTAAATTAGGTCAATCTATGTTATAAATAGATGTTGTAATCATTTATTTGAGATGAAAAAAAAGGATGATTGTAGCCAACAAGCACATCTGTGGATCAGACTGAGAGTTTCAAGAAGCATAACAACAAAATAAGAATCAAGAACAGAGGCTACCGAGCAATAGAGGTATTAATCAATCACATTAGGTGATACATTTGTACATGTGATTTGTAATGGATCTGTAATTAGAAATTGTTATATTGCATACACTCAAATCAATGAGTATTTTTGTCTGCATTCTAACAAGTGTAGAAAATAGAAGAAATCCTTTCAAGAAAGGTGGATTTAACAATCCTATTGTAAATCTCTTAACTGAGTGCACACTAAACAATGTTGCTAAAGCTCTTAATAGAGTAGACCTTAACCAGTCTCCACATAATACTCCTAACAGGGTAGATAATCAGAAGTGATCAAATTGTAAGCCTTAACTAGCCCCTTCCAATCTGCAGATAGTGAAGTTTTTGTGGGTGCCATCCCCACCGCAATTTTTACCTTCTAACGGGGTTTTTTTGCATTACCACATCTTGTGTTATGTGTTGAAATTAATTTCATGAATGATTACATGTTTGTTAAGTTTATGAATTGATATATCTTACACAAAGATAGTATAGAAGAGATGGTTGGTTGTTAAATTGATTACACAATGGATAAAGGTTAAAAGAGATAAAAGTTTTAGAGGTACTGATTCACCCCTCCCCTCTCAATACACACTTCCCATTATTTCCAATATTTTCTATACTATTTCAAATATGGAAGGTCAACCACCAATGGTCTAGACATATCCCAAGACAAGATTCAAATATTAAATGCACAACCAAAAATTAAATACATAAGTAAGCTCCAACAAGAACCAATCAGAGACAAACTCGGTCAAAGAAGAACTAAGCATCAGGTTCACTCGGTACAGGAAGGAACACTTGACCAACATTGGACAACTCGGCATAAACATCTTAGCCAACACTAGACATCTCAACAAACATAGGAACTCTTGATAATACTGCAACTTGGCACTTACTGGCAAAATGAACAAATATGAGCACGATAGCAAGGCTACCCAGGATGCTCATGCATCATTAATCATGTTAGGTCTTAATAGGTCCTATTAGGTCTTTACTTATGTTAGGTCTTAAGGGGTCCTAAATTATATCATATTACTCATGTTCGATCTGAATTGGTTTTATTTAGAGAGAGAGAGAGAGAGAGAGAGAGAGATTCTTGTTTTAGTTTTGTCTAGGTTTATGTTTTTCTTTTCTACCTAGGGTTTTAATTTTAGTAGTTTTTTTGTTTCCTACCTAGGGTTTGTTAGAATTATGATATATTTGTCATCAGTGAAAACACTTAGTGAAAACACTTATTCGATTCTGAATGCTTACCGAGCTCATCACTCAGTCCACAGCCTATACTGAGCATTCACCGGTTAAACAGTTCATACCGAGCAGAACAGTGGTCACCGAGCATATGAACAGTTCAGTAGTGTTTACCGAGAAGAGAAACATTTACCGAGCAGACGGTAGTCACCGAGCTTCACCATAACTACCGAGCCATCAGTTGAAGCCAACCAAGAAATTAGTTTCTACCGAGTCACCAATGGTTACCGAGTGACACTATATCTACCGAGTCACCACAGCTACCGAGTTCCAAGCTACACTTCGGGACTAGTATGGACCGAGCTTCTACTCTTACCGAGAGCATGATGATGC
>MU226267.1:701192-735646 GCA_018584345.1 Thuja plicata | reverse complement strand
TCAAGCCCCCTTCAAAATAGAGCATATCCCTAAATCCATTGCATGATCAATGCCCAAAATGAAGCCCTAAAGGCTCATTTCAAAAATGAGACTAACCCTCCAAAAAGCTCCCCTAATGTTGATATATTTTTTGATTTTACATCCTTTACATAACTATTCAACATGTATCAGAGAATATATTAAAATATTAAAAATATATCAAAAAATATATTTAAAATATCTAAATTACATTCTAAAAATAACATAAGATGTCAAACTCAACCATACAACCCTAACACATTTGCAAATAACCCCTAACTTAATGAAGCCGACACCATAGTATATAACCCATCACCCAATCTCGACACTATCACCATGGTCACATGACCAATGTTTTAATGCAAAAAACTATCCACTTCTATTCCAAAGTATGAGATGTGCTATCATGGCAGTAGGAGGGGTCTGTCGTGGACTCCAAAACTATATTGATTTTGACATAGGCCTTAATAACCATTTCATTTTTGTAGATTACTATTTTGGGTGGAAAATAAGGCTTTCAAAACCCTTGCTTGTTATTATGCCACCATGCTGCTTCTCCTTGTGCTCTCTGTGTTTGATTTGGATCTTGCCATGTAATCTGGAGTTGTTTGTTCGAAGAGCTCAGGCTCTATGTATTTTTACTTGGGTTTATTGCCATTAAAAATGGCATTGTATGTTGATATTTATGAGAACTTGGCCTCCTCCATGAAACTTGGGCTCTTCATTGTTCACCGCAGGTTCTAGCTATTGTTCCCATGCCATAACATCTGGTGTTTTGCATTTGCACAGACTCAGTCTCCACTGTTCTTTACCTCCTTTTTGTCAGCCATATTACATGGTATTGAAAATAGGGGCTCTCTACATGATCTGGCTTTTCCTTTGGATTTTTATGCCATTAGTTAATGGCACTATTTTCCTATTCTTTGAGTGGCTCGAGTGACATTTTACTGGAAATGATTGCCGGGGAAAAGTCCTAAAGAGCTCGGGCTCTAGCTCTTGAACTGGAGTCAAACTCGGAGTTTTGGATACCATGAATCATGGCACTGTCATGTTTGAGATCTTTGCTCTCCACTGCAGGTTCTCTACATGAAAGCCATAGATAAGTCACTCTTCTTGGGTTTTCCTTGTGCTTGAACACCCACTATCTGAATAATGTTACTCTCTTGTATTAATGTTCCTATCATAATGTTGAATGGTAACAAAATGTGAACACCCACATGGTTTATCCTGCTCATTTAGATGTAAAATTTCTTAAACATATGCAGGCTGTTATTTGTTTTACTGGGAGATAAATGAACTCCATACTGTCTGTTATTATAACTAAAAACCAAATTTGGGCCTCCCCTGTTCTTTATAATGATAACATCGCCATGCCTGAAAAGTATTAAAAACACATGGAGACTGTGTTGTATTTATCTTTATCTAATCTTTGATTTAACTCGAGCTTTCCCTCTCTGCTTCTGTTATTTGCTTGAACATTTGGAAGATCTCATATATTTGAGCTTTCATTTCTATTTTCTACTGGAAACTTAGCTCTATTTGAACAGTAAACATGTCTGTTAGATTTACACTTTGCAATTTTTCTTTACTATGCTGAAGCATCAACTGTGTCTCCTCTTCTGCATCATAAAATTTGTAGCCTCAATTTAATTTTTGTTCTTTGTTTCCTTACTTTGTAACACTCTCTTGGAAGTAAATACAAAATGTCTGCAAGTTGTCATCCCTTAAATAAGAAATGGACTCCATAGCTTTTGTTTTTGTTGTAGACTCTATTCATTTTGTCTGTTATTTCCCATATTTTCGTGCTCGAGCTATTGTCATAATTTGTCTTTGTGTCTTTAAGAGTTGAGCTCATGCTTTATGTTGATGCATGATGTTCATGATGTCATCTCCAATGGATGTTTGTATCTATCTTTGATACTCATGATGTCTGAACACCTACCATCTGTAGTGGCTATATTACTTTTAAATATGCAATCCTTTATGCAGGAAATAAAATTTAACAGCATATAAATGCACTGTTTACTTCAATTTATTTCTATATATGCATATATTACGGTAGGATATCATTACATGCCATTTGTATATGCATATAACAGCATTACTATTTGAATTCTCTTCATTTTAACACAGCTTTTAGATGGTCAAGCTGTCAATACCGTTGTTTAGCAGAACTGCATGTAATTGGTACTTTGTCTTTTCATGCTTGAATGTGTCTTCTAATTGGAAGTATCTTTTCTGACTGTTATCAATTTGGCTTTATCCCCTACATATGCATATTTCATAACAGCATTTGAAATCATTGTTAACACTACTACTGAAACAACATTTACTCAATGGATACACATCACTGTTATTTCTCTGAACCAACACGAGATTGTTTGCTCAATATTCATAAAGACGCCTTTGAAATTTTGCATTTGAAAATTTCTTTCTTTCATGTACATTGAACATCTAGCATTCTTTCATTCTTTAATAATGCATATTTTTGAAGTTTGAGCATGGGCTCATGACACTCACTACATCTTTTCGAATATAGCATAGGATTTTCATAAAGATATGTCTTTCTGATATTATTATCTTGTCAATGCAAATGCATATCTTTCTATCACATTGATATCATCAGTAAATATGCAGTTCAGGGAGTTTGACTGATGCATGGTATTTTTTAGGCTTCTATGTATTGATTAGATCCAATTGGATCTAACATCTTTTTCACACCATGATAATGCAGGAAATAGGACCAACAAAAGACCTAGGATGCAGGACAGACAGGGATAAGACCAAGACATGAAAGACTTCAGATGATGCAGATGAACAACTCCAGAAACTAGAAGACCTCTTAAATGAAATACATAGACCCTAGACTTCATCATGCTTCCTCTTACTTTCTTTACTGCATATGTCCTCTGAGTTTTAGTATGCAAGATGTGACCTTGAAGGAACACTTGTCTAATACATTCAGTATGAATGCACAATGTAATGATCATTTATAAATTTGAAATTGTGAATTTGATCAAAACTTAGAGTACAAATAAAATCTAACAATATGAATGTAATATTAATGTATTCATCTGTATTGGCTAAATAGTAATGTTAAAGGGATGTATCTTATATGCAAATTTTTAACTGTAATGACTACTATCTTGTATGTGAAACATTTGGGTAACAATTAATGCACTTCATTCCTGAATACATCCTTACTCTATGATGACACTTCTCACAAGTACAAACCCAATTTGAAGCTACTTGTCACCTCATAATTACAAATCACCACCGGTATCCATAATTGATGAATCTGACAAATCTTTGGGGAAACCACATCATGCTGACTTTATCTCAAATGCCACATCACCTAAAATTTAATTACTAAAAGGTGCCACTCATCTATCCATCCCTCTTTCAAAATTCCAGCCAAGAAAAATTTGACCATTGGATTTCAAAATATCCATTTGTAGCTCGCCTACCTTATCAAAGGCAAGTGCCCATTTTGAGAGCACATTTGCTTCTCAGTCTCCCTCTTTGTATGTATGTGTAATGTGAAACTCTATAAAGTTTTGGATAATTGTCAAAATAGAATTAACCAAAGGTTGTAAATGTCATGCCTCTGATCGACCATTCTTTAAGGCATTAATTAGGATCAAGGAGTCTCCTTCTAAGTGAAGTTTTATTATTCCCATTGCAGCCCCCATCTTTACTGTTAGTAAGGAAACATTACCTTTAGCCAAGTTATTTGTTCCATGTTGTAACCTTAATGCCCCATATGCTAGGATCTCTCCCATTTTATCTCTGAGAATGGCCATTGCACCCGATGGCCCCAGGTTTCCCTGGGAAGCCCCATCAAAATTTTCTTTAATCCAATCTTCCTCGGGAGCCAACCAACGCACATCCTTCCTATTCT
This sequence comes from Thuja plicata, assembly GCA_018584345.1. NCBI lineage: Eukaryota > Viridiplantae > Streptophyta > Pinopsida > Cupressales > Cupressaceae > Thuja > Thuja plicata. Next base: position 731,727 of record MU226267.1, on the reverse strand, counting down.
ATTGTTGTTTTAATCTAATTCCTCCTAATTGTCTTGTTCTAAATTTAACCCAGTCCATGCCCTTTGAAGTGACTGGTCCCATTTGCTAAATGGAGTTGATAATGGGATTGATGTTGCATAGGAATTAACCTTTTCTTCTATTGAAAGGTTGATTCTTTGCTTAAGTCTATTTATATCCTCTTTCTTATCCTGGAAGAGTCTACGGTTCCTTTCTTTCCATACCTCCCAAATAAGGATAGAGGGTCCTACTACCCATGCAGAGGAGAAAGTAGATCTTGTGGGTGCTCTTGGCCATCCATAGAACATTTCCTTTAATTTTTTTGGAAGGGGATCCTGCCATCCCAATTTGCTCCTGAGCATCTCCCAGCATTCTGCTGCAACTTTACAAGTGACCAACATGTGATTAACATCTTCCTCTTCTTCCTCACAAAGGTAACATCTTGATGGTCCAGGTATACCTAATCACTGTCTTCTAACCCCAGTCATAATTTTGTCTTTTGTAACCACCCATGCAAAGGCCCCTTCTTTGGGGAGGCATTCCTAGCTCCATAAGAGTCTAGCCGGCCATTATTCCTCACCCTCTGTTCTTTGCAAAAGCTGATATCCCAACTTCACTAAATAATTACAACTGTTGGCGGAACACAAAATGATAGACTCCCTCTTATTAATAATATTAATACTTTGATTATCCATTATATCTCTCATAACTATCTTTTGATTAATGTTGAGCCCAAGATCCTCAAAATCCTTCCAAACCCATCCGTCCCCCAACGGTCCCTGTTTTAGTTCTACATAGTCTCTTACATGGATACCCCAGCCATCTAAAAAAAGGGCTTTAAGGTCCTGATAATTTGGGTTATCAGCTAATACTGAGTATCTGTTCCAAGAGATATCCCAAAATTTAGCTCTATCTCCATTTCCAATCTTCCATGTTAGGTGTTGTGTTATGGTGGGTCTACAACTGGTTATAAAATTCCACACCGCTGAGCCTTTAGGAGAATTAGGAGTAGTAAGAATCCTCTTAGCTTCCATAGAATCCAAATATTTGGCCTTAAGTAATGATCTGGAGCTAAATCTTCTTGAAGTCAGATGCAGATTGGGTAGTGATCCGACTCCGAGATCGGTAAGATCTCAGCCACACTTGTCCAACTAGTGGCTGCCCAATTCCCCACCAATAAAAACCTATCCAACTTCTCTACAATATTCAAGAATCCACTCCTCCTATTTGTCCATGTAAATAGTCCATTCCTCAAGTCCAGATCAATCAAACCATTATCTGTAATGAAATCTAAAAATTCCCTCTAACTCTGTCCTTCCCAAACATGCCCTCCCTTCTTCTCTAAAGGGATAATAATAGCATTAAAATCTCCCCCAAGTAAGAATATTGTATCTGTGATGTTGCTGAGGAAAGTAGTTAACTCATGCCAAAGTGCTTGTTTATATGTTGTGCTATTTGGGCCATATACATTAATTGCTTGGAAACATGTATGCATTAGTTTAGATTTAACTTCGATCCAGATCCACCAACAATTAGTAGCCTTAACTGTCACTTCTAGAGTATTCTCTATCCACAATATACTTAATCCTCCTGAAGCCCCTTGCGCCTCTAAGGAGCACACTTTCCACCTACTAAATATATCTGCAAAACTAAATAACTCATCTCCACTAAGCTTAGTTTCTTATAGGAAAACAATGTCTGGTTTTACTTGATCAAAGGCTCTTTTGATCAAGTGGATCTTGTCAGGGGCATTGCAGCCCCTAAAATTCCATGATAAGGTTTTCATAATGATTGGGGAGGGGCAAAGCCCATCCCTGAAAGCAGCAGTTTTGACTGGTTAGCTGCATTTCCAGCCAAGGAAATCCTTGCCTTGTTAGTTTTTTGACCCCTTTTCTTCTCTTCTCCTACTAAGGGTTTGGTCTTTCCAGAAGGAATTTGTTTGACTATCCTAACATCAATTAGACAAAAAGAATCTAAAAATCCTAATTCATCCTCCTCCTTGGTCTCTGAATGAGCTATGTCTTCTGAATTAGATTCAATTCTACCACTACTATCTTTCACCACTTCAAAGGTGGCTTCTAAGTTTCTTATTGGGGAGATTTGGATATCTTTGAAGCCTTCCTCTTCAATATCTTCTAAACTATCATTTAGCAAGGGAATTTTTGAAGCTCTATTGGACATTTCTAAAGTTGGCACATGTATTTTTGGGACCCCGATATTCACTTTCTCTGCTGCCAAACATTCAGGATGGCCATACCCACCCTTGGGGACCCCCAACTCAACATTTAGGTGTTCTGCTTGTTTTCCATACCCCCAATGACTGAAATTTACTTATAGGTGTTCTCCTCTCTGCTCTGGAGTTCCAAGAACCCTGTGATTCAATCCTTTTTGTGATATTCGGTCCCATTCATTGGCCAGAATGGAATCAATGGTATCCTTAATACTATCTTGTGTCTGCCCAGGAGAATGTATATATGAAGAGGTTATTGCTGCTCTGTCAGCCATAAGGTTCTGTAACTCTGAGTCTGCTGAAAATTTCTCCTTCCTAATTTTAGTAATTTGAATTATTTTATTGTTAATCTGATTAGTCTCTCAAGCTTTGTTTATCTTAAAATGATCTTCAGCCTGCTCCTTATTTTCCTCTAACTCATTCCCCTGTGGAGTCATCTCCCCCACCACCACCACACTATGTTTCCATTCGCTGGCTTTAGATGCAATTATTAGAGTGTCAGGCAAGGGGTGAACATCCTACCATAAGATCAAAATCCTAGGAAAAGTGGACATATTTGTTTCTACTATGCATTCTTCAGCCTTCAAGAAGGAGCCTAGCTTATTTCTAATAAGGGTTAGGGTTTCAAACCCCCAATATTCGTGAGGTAAGTTTGGTAATGACACCCATATCAGTAATTCTTTGATCTTCTCCTTTTCTAGATCAAAATTTTTTGACCATTCCACAATGTATAGGCCTTTACCATCTATCATATATGGCCCATTTTTCATAACCCATTCCTTGTCCTTTGGGGTTGGGGCTGTGACTACGATAAAACCATTAGCCATGGTTTTCAGAGTAAAAGCATGTCCCCAATTTTTATAACACTAATCCCTAATTAAACTGAGTGATGGCCATATACCCACCCATTTCAGAAAAAAAGCATGGCTCTCTAAAAAGGAGATAGACTCACTCCAAGCATTATTATTAATTGCAATAGTAGAAGCATTTGCAAATTCTATTATAGGAAATACCTATTTTGGATTTTCCTCTGTCTTCTCTAGTTTTTTGGGCCTCCAAAACTTCCCTTCAATCTGTCTGAAATTAAAAACCCATGTGACCTCCTTTTGGTTATCATTCCACATATTTCAATTATGCTTTAGCACTATTGCCAGTTTCCCATGTGTTTTTCCATTAGACCAGGGTTTCTTGAAATCGCACGAAGGGTTTTGAAAGGAAATAATGTTTGAAAGGGTTCGCTTCCAGGAATTTGACCCATTTCCTTTTCAAGTGCCATCTAAGCTATAGCTATAGCTCAGTCCTCCATGATTGATGAAAGGCATGTGCTCCTTCTGCATCCATAGTTGTCTCCAGTAGCCGTTGGGGCAAAATGTTTTGAAACTGCTTCCTCCCACTCGCTCCCAACCGCTCTCCATTTTATATCTATATAATATTTTTATCTATTTACAAATTAAATTTAATTTAACTATAAATGAAATAAATAAAAAATTTAAAATTTTTTAAAAAAAACTTAATTTTAAGTTGGGGGGGGAGGTTCCACCACCCCTCTCAACTTTTTCACCCCTTTACACAACGGAGGCCGATGACAATTTCATTTAGCATCGACGAGAGAGACACTCTCAGACAGTAGGCTGTCGTGCAGTTTCCCTTTGGGGAATACCGCGGTTGCAGCCTCCCATGAGGGTGGGGTGGTGGCCCCACCTCCCATGCAATATAAATCTTTTTTTCTTTAATTTTATTTATTTTTGAATTTATTATTTCTTTTAAATAATTACTAGTGAATTTTCACCTATACTTTTCCAGCAAACGTTTTTTTATTTTGATTTTAATTTTTTTATTTTGAAAATATAATTATAAATTGCAAAAATACCCAATTATTTTAAAATCTCAATTATATCAATAACATTATTTTTTTATTTTTTTAAAAACAAAGAACTTAATCCAAAACCTTGACTCAATCTAAAATTCTACATTTTCTAAAATAATTGTTTGTATATTTTTTACCAAGAACAACCCATAGTTTTAACAAGCACAACTTTCCTTTGAAATTAAACACAAGGTTTCTAGATTCGGGTTTATAGCAGAGTTTTCTACATAAAGGAAACAACTAATTTTGCATGTGATTTCCTCAAAACAATAAAAAAATTCAAATCAAATTCTATTCTACAATCAAGATCAATTCATAATTCACAACAAAATCCATACAATTCTTGGAAGACATGAGGTAGATAGTCTTTTTAAAAAGAGAATTTACAAAGGATATCAAACCCTACCTTGAATTCACCATTAGATCTGAAACAACAAAGACCAAACCCAAGATGTGAAAATTCCAAAATACTCCTAAGGTTTCATATATTTCTTCATGATGACATTAATTTGTAATTAGTATGCAAACGACACTTTCGGTAAGCATACACCGAAAGACAGGACAAGAGAAAATTAAAGATCAGATAGAAAGAGATCACCGAAGATGACTAAGTGCAAAGAAGACCGATGACACAACTTAGTGTGTAAACCAAAATTGCAAATCAAAAATATAAAGAGGAACCCGAAAGAGGAACCTGGTGTCCAGGATACAGTGCAGACCAACAAGACAATTAAAGAGCAACCGACAGAACAAAACTGAAAGATAGTCGGAGCATAACCAAAAGTCAGTTACAGCCTGCAAAAAGTGGAACTGACTTCCACATCAGATAAAGAAAGCTTATTCTATTTATAGGATATTTATTTGTATTAAATCCATTTCTTTAGGGACAAGAAACATGAATGTAAGTGCTTTAATCAGTCTAACTGATTTAAAACACATAGACTAGAAGATCTAGGTACAAGTTGTAAACCTAATCTTAGAGTTAACATTGTTTTTATCAAAACTTGATGATGTCAATCTATCTTATAAATATATGATGCAATCATTTATTACATATGATGTAAATATAGAGGAGAAGATGAATGAAGCCAATGAGCACATCTATGGATCAAATTGAGAGTTTCAATAACAAGAAGAGTAAATGGTGAATTTGGTTAGTAGAACCAAGAACAAAGGATACCGAGAATCACAGGTATTATTCAATCACTATTAGGTGAAAATATTTTTCATGTAAACTAAATTGGATCTGTATCAACAATAGGAGATTGCATTTACCAGGTCAATTTGTAATTTTCTATCATTCTAGCAAGTGGAGCAAAGTGTAAAAATCCTTTCAAGGAAGGTGGATTTAACAGTCCAACTACAAATCTCTTAACCGAGTGCACACTCAACAGTGTTGCTAAAGCTCTTAACATAGTATACTTTAATAGGTCTCCACCGATACTCTTAATAGGGTAGATCATTAGAAGTGATCAAATTGTAAGCCTTAACCAACCCCTTCCAATCTGCAGATAGTGAATATTTTGTGGGTGCCATCCCCACTGTAGTTTTTACTTCCTAACAGTAGTTTTATGCGATATCATATCTTGTGTTATGTGTCAATTACTTTCATTAATGTTTCTATGAATGTTCACATGTATGTTAATGTTATGAATTGATATAATTCACATCAAGATAGTATAGATCAGATTGAATGGATATACAATTGATTACAAAGGTTAATTGATAAAGGATGCAAAAATTTTAGAGGTACTAATTCACCCCTCCCCTCTCAATACATACTTCCCTTTAATCCCAAGAATTGGTATCAGATCTTTGTCTCTTCTTGGAAAGCTTAAAAGTTTAAGAGAAAAGATCATACAATGGATATGTATAGACTTGATAAAAATATTGAGAATAAGAAGCTTGAAATTCAGATGTTCTATGAAGAGTATAAAGAAGCTAGAATCAACATGAGACAGTTGTTGGATGAAAGAAAAAATATGGCATCTCATTTTAATGAGACAAATTATCATGAGGAAGAGATACCAGATTTCTTTGAGTCATCGGGATCAACTACAAGAAAAGCATCAAATACATTAGAAGAAAGCATCACAACCCTAACTAAAATCAATCTACATCTGGCTAGACAAGTTAAATCTCTACAAATCGGTCAAGAGACACAGATGGTAAGGATGATTGATGTCATGAACAATGCTAGACAAGCTAAGAAAGAAAGAACACTAGCTATTGATGATAGAAGAAAGATCACAGAAAAGCTACAAGAAAAAGAGTCTGAAATACAAAGACTTACAGAGCATCACCGTGAGATTATAAATCAGATTATTCTTATGACTCAAGAAGAAAACATAATAAATGTTGAACTTGTTGAAAGAATAGAAGCTATCGGTGAACTGAGGGATGAGAATGAAAAGTTGAAACATGAAATAAGAATTCAGCAACAGCATAATGGAATTATCAAGAAAACTGAAGAAAGCAATAAAAGAATGGATGATTTTCTTGAAGGACAATGAAGAGTCAACAATAACAATGGTTTAGGTTTTACCAAGAATGGAGAATCATCAAATCAAACTAATCCAAAGAATGTCTATGAAAATCCAAGACCAAGAAAGCTGACATTTAATCACTGTGGAAATAAAGGCTATACATCAAATGTATGTAGAGGCAAAATGAAAGGTATTCCTAAATCTACATCTTCATTCATAGGATTCTATTATAAATGTAACAAGAAAGGACATAAAGCATATGAATGTAAGTCTTAGATGAAACAACCACAGAAGGAAACCTACATGGATAAATATTGTCCTAGATACAAAATGAATGGGCACACAATTCTTGAATGCTAGAAAAAGAAAAGGCAAGTATGGAAGCCTAAAGGTCAAGAAACTCCCTATCAACCAAAGAGAGTCAATAATTAGTATGTATGGGATTACAATACTTGGAAAAATTATACAACATGTGGAAGATATGGTCACATTGTTGAAAACTATATGAGATAGTGGACTATAAAGTATAGAGGGTGGACTAACCCCAGAATGGCATGCTTACACTATCATAAAGTTGGTCATCTCAAGAAAGACTACAGAGAATGAATGACAGAGACAAGCACATATCCCAATGGAAACACCATTGAAGATATTAGGAGAGCTAGAGACAAAATGTGGAGAAGAGCTTCAAACACTGATGAACCTAGACCAAGCAATGTAAATGATGACATCCCATCCAATGGATCTAGTGACATCACCACCCCCACCTAAGTAGAACAAGTGAGTCTGGAACTACATTACCCAAGTTATTATTTCACATCAGTTCCATAATATATATTTATTAAATTCCAAATTAGCATAAGTAAAGATGCATCATGGTATTACTTGTTCAAATATGTGATAACTATGCTTCAGGTATACATACCAAAACCCATCAGTATAAACTCAAAGATAAGACTTCCTACACTTATCAAGAAGCGTCAGTAGAAAGAAAAGTTCCTAAGTATAAACTGAGCCTCGTCGGTAAATAAGCAAAGTGAACAAGTTGTCTACAACACCAAAACCTGTCAGTAAAGGAATAAGGAATAACGACTCTCCAAAACATTATGATTGTCACCGAAGGAAAGTGAGGTCTTCACCAACAAACTCCATCTTCATACACTGAGGATTTGGTAAGCATTTATGACATGCATTTTAGGGCAATAGCTATAAATAGGGCAATAGAACATCTCATTGTTCACAATGATCAGAGTAGAGCAACGAAGAGTAATTTTTGAGCATAGAGAAAAGGAATCGCAGAGTGACCAAAACTCAACCACCAATACTCCTAAGCAATTCAAAAATATTTGCTATAGTAAACAGTAAGTTCTACAAGACCGACAACTATGTTCTTACACATTTCAAAGGAAGCCCTAAATTTCTGAAAAGGGTCTTGACATCAAGTACCATGAAATCCAATAACACAAAGAAGGATGAGTTCAAGCTCATCAAAAATTTGGCATGTGAGGAACCTAACTACAAGATCCATCCTGAGGTTGCCTCACAACCTGACAATGCTGGAGCATTTTCACACATACCAACTAGGGGTTTACTCATAGAAGATGTTTGATCTTTCATACACTGCAAGATTGTAGAGATACAAACTTTAGAAGTTGAAGAAGCTATGAAATGAAGATGGAACACTAAAAGATGAACACAACCATATAGAGGTAAAAGGGCTCACCAATCCCCTAATGTTCCCTAAGGACTTCAAAACCAAATGGATTTGGTTAGTGCTGAGCTGAATGCATAACAACAAGCTATGGTTGGATGAACTAAAGGTGATAACCTGATATGTCATCCATGTGGTCACCGGTTACCCTATAACCGAGAAAGTAAAGGCACTAAAGCATCCACCTAAGGCTGAGACTGAGAAGATGACAAGAGCCAAATGGGATGGTAGAGGACTGAAATTTACCACCCTAACCGATGATGAGATCAAGTTTGGTGCATGTGTTCTAAGCTAAACATTCTTCCAAGCAAGCTAATTGAAAAACATAGCATCAGGTGCAGTGGACACAGCGTATAAGATTATGAAGAAAGGAACATAGTTGGAATTATCTCAACTACTCCTGAATCAGTTGAAAGATAACTTAAAGAAAATCACGAATGTGAAGTAAAACACATGTAAGTTTGGCTCACTCATAATGTATATTTTTTTCTACTTTCAAGAAACATTCCCATCAATAGGAAATGTGAAATGGGATAGGACCAAACCGGTCACCATGCAGATCAGTGAACATATAGCATCACTGGGAGAAAATTTTGAAATAGTCGTGCATGAATACTTCACTGTATTCAAAGATGGAATGAAAAAGAGGGTAAGGATCCCCGAGAAACTCATTGAAAAATATAAAGATGAGATATTCTTCATGGTTGATACAGACAATACATATATCAATCCTACTGTACCAAGGACAGCATGGTTACAACCATTGGATTATGAAATAAACATTGATCTTGCAACTAAGGCAATTGATACCTTGATCAATGAACCACTAGATAAGAAACAACCCAAGTTTGGAACATATGAAGAGGCCAAGACAAGAATAAAATTTGGCCTAGTTGTTAAGAAAATTGTCAAGAAGAAGGACAAGATGGTAAAGAATCTCAAGAATATTATGTCAACAATCGAGGAAGAAACTGAACAGGAAGAAGGAGTTGAACAAGAGGAATAAATTGAAGGACACTTACCTATTGGTGAAGATGAAGGAAAGGATGACTCTAAGGAAGCAGAGTCAAATTCACCACCTCCTCCGCTATATAAAAAGCCAAGGACAATAGCTTCTTCTAGAACAAGAAGCCAAACATCAAAGGATTCTACTCCTTCACCTTTGAAGAAAGGAAAGGTAAGGACATACAAGAGGGAAGTTGTCACGCCAAAGAGAGGGAAAAATAAAAGAGGAAGAAAATTCATCAAAACCCCAGAGGACATTGAAGATACCAAATAGGATGAAGCTATAGAGGCAGAAAGTGTCAAGGTAAAATATCTTAAATCTATTGATGACATTTGTAAATCTATTGCAAACTCAGGATCTATTACAGATTCCAAGATAAGAAGATGGCTGAAACTAGATCCATAGGATCAAAACAAATTTGAAGATGTCATTATAGAAAAAATGTACAAGTTTAAATATGTACCGATTCAATTTGAAGGCAATCGTGTACCAAGAGAACTATTAGATAGACTATACTCTAGATGGACATTTGCTTTACAAAATGAGAAAGAAATATGAGAAAGAGTACTTGTTACTCTCATGCCACCTAAATCAAAGAAGGTTGAAATAGATGAAATGATGGAGAAATACAAAAAGGAGTTCTCACCGAAGCTGAGAGCATATAAATTTCTCAAAGGAAATCTTATAGAGCTTGAGTAGGATAGCCATAAGAAATGGTGTAAAGTTATGAATAGACCTATTGAGGAGGAAATCCCCAACAAAGACCTACAAAAACAAGATGTTGATAAGGAAAATCAAGATGACACATCTATTGAGTTAGACAAGGAAGAAGATGATACAACTGGCAACAAGAATGCAGATGTTCTAGATGAATCATGGTCAGATACCACAAATGAAAACATTGTGGATACTAATGTCATTGACATTGCCAATGACCCAGTGGAGGAAGTAAATAAGGATAAATATGTCACTATTAAAAAAGACAAAATTGATGCATAGGACACAACAGTTGATACTACACAAGTAAACATTCTAGGAAACATGCCAATATTGATACAAGCTATCAATATTCTACAAGAATCAAGTCACCTGAAAAGGATACTCCCAAGGATGCAGGATAAGAAGAAAAGAAAGATAACACCGATGGTCAGCAAGACATCGAAGCCACTCAAAATTTAATCGATATGGATAAGGTTACTGGAGGAGATTCACAACAACAAGATGCAGACACCATAAAGAAGAATCCAGACACAAAGAATGATGAAGATAAGGACACCAATGAAGGAGATAAACCTAAAGATGGTACTCCTAAGAAAACTAAAAAATGTGCTACCGATGATGTGAAGGTGAATGTGGAGACATCTAAAAACACTCGACAAGATAAAACTGACACCAAGAAGCAAAAAGAAGCACAACATGTCACCTCATCAAGCACAACTAAGAAAGTTGAGAAATTGGAAATTGTGTTACATTCAAGTGATTCATAGAAGAAGAAGAAGAAATCAAAGAAGAATAAGATGGAATTCACCTTGGATGAACTTATTGAAATACAAGTGTGACCCATCTACACTTGACTTTGAAGCATTACAAGAATATAGAGAAATATGCAAAAGGAAGGCATTACAGGAGAAGCTAAAGAAACAACACAGGGACTCCATGTTACTTGATACAACATGGGACATTTTGCACCAAATTGTGCCTGATTTTGATATTGATCAAACCAAGCCAATTCTAGATCAATTAGCTTCTCTAACTGATGCAATAACAGCTCTAAATATAGATGCAGAAAAGGCAATTGAGGAGAGAGCAGAGTTGAAGTACCAGCAAAAGCTCACTGAAAACATCAGCCATGAAGTGGTGGTCAATAAGGTAAAGCTATCAGAATTCATCATTGAATTAGATCCAATAATATCTGAAGCTATGACCTTAATTCAAAAATTGAGTACAATAGAAAAGTTCACTAAAGAGAATAGTGACAACATTGTAAAGATGGATATAGATCTAGCAAATAGTGCTAGTAGCCTAACCACTGATGGAGGCAATGTAGTTAAATTGCATTATGAGATATCATAGAGATAAAAAGGTTAAGGCAGGAACTATGGGAAGAAGAAACACACTTTAGGGAAGAAGTAACCGAGCTCCAAGCTCAACTTCTACCAAACCTTACACTACTCCAACAACATATCAGTTCAGCAAGGCAACTGATAGCAACTCTAGAGATGTCTATAGCAGATGGCATCTATGATATGCACTCAAAGATCACACTTGAGCACATGGCTCTGGAGAAACTAAAAGAACAATGGGAGAAAATGATGGAAGACATGAAGTCTTCGCACTCCCACATTTTTTATAAGCTCTAAGGTAATGACCTTTACCCTTAATATCAAAAAAGGGGGAAAATGATATGAGTACTACACAAAAAGGAGGAGAAAATGATATGTATTCATTCATTTATATGGGAAAATGGTAAATATGTATATGGTATAGTTATATGAGAAAATGATAGTATGAGTATTATATTGCACAAAGGGGAAAATGATATGTAGAAAGAAAAGATATCATATATATACAGATATACTGGCATATACATAGGGGGAGTCATTAAATGACTAAGGTTTATATATGTTGTATATATTAACATTTTGTTAGTATTTTTCACATATAAGTTTTTGATACTAATGTCAAAGGGGGAGATTGATGATATTAATTTGTCATTAGTATGCAAACAACACTTTCGGTAAGCATACACCAAAAGTCAGGACAAGACCAAACCGAAGATCAGATAGAAAGAGATCACTGAACATGACTAAGTGCAAAGAAGACCGACGACACAAATTAGTGTGTAAACCAAAATTGCAAATCAAAAAGATAAAGAGGAACCCGACATGCAGGATATAGTGCAGACTGATGAGACAATTAAAGAGAAATCGACAGAACAAAACCGAAAGATAGTTAGAGAATAACTGAAATTTAGTTGCAGCCCGCAAATAGTGGATCTGACTTCCACGTCAGATAAAGAAAGCTTATTCTATTTATAGGCTATTTATTTGTTTTAAATCTATTTCTTTAGGGATAAGAAACATGAATGTAAGTGATTTAATGAGTCTAACTAATTTAAAACACATAGAATAGGAGATCTAGGTACAAGTTGTAAACCTTATCTTAGTTTTAACATTGTTTTTATCAAAACTTGATGATGTCAATCTATCTTATATATAGATGATGAAATCATTCATTACATATGATTTGAATATAGAGGAGAAGATTAATGAATCCAATGAGCGCATCTATGGATCAAATTGAGAGTTTCATGAACAAGAACAGCAAAAGGTGAATTTGGTTAGCAGAACCAAGAACAGAGGGTACCAAGAATCTAAGGTATTATTCAATCACTATTTTGTGATAATGTTTTTCATGTAAACTAAATTGGATCTGTATCAATAGTAGGATATTTCATTTACCAGGTCAATTTGTAATTTTCTATCATTCTAACAAGTGGAGAAAAGTGTAAAAATATTTTTGAGGAAGGTGGATTTAACAGTCCAACTACAAATCTCTTAACCAAGTGCACACTCAACAGTGTTTCTAAAGCTCTTAATGGAGTAGAGTTTAATAGGTCTCCATCAATACTCTTAACAAGGTAGATCATCATAAGTGATCAAATTGTAAGCCTTAGCTGACCCCTTCCAATTTGCAGATAGTGAATATTTTGTGGGTGCCATCCCCACCGTAGATTTTACTTCCTAACAGGAGTTTTCTACGATATCATATCTTGTGTTATGTGTCAATTACTTTCATTAATGTTTCTATGAATGTTCACATGTATGTTAATGTTATGAATTGATATAATTCACATCAAGATAGTATAGATCAGATTGAATGAATATACAATTGATTACAAAGGTTAATTGATAAAGGATACAAAATATTTAGAGGTACTGATTCACCCCTCCCCTCTCAGTACATACTTCCCATTAATCCCAACACTTCAATCCAGAACCAGAGACAAAACCTGTAAACCTTGTCTTAGCCTCTTGACCAAAAAACTCTAATAAAGAAAACCTATTCAATTAGGGTTTCTAGAATGGGAAAACCCTAAGATGAGATAAGTTAATTGAAAAATTGAATAAAAATAATTATTTTAAATTAATAATTCTCACTCATGCAAATAAATTCAACTTATAAATTAATTGAATGTGCAATTAAATTACCTTTAATATTTCAATTACTAATTTAATATTTATAGCATATTAATAATATGCAATATGATAAATAATTATTAATTAATTTTTATGCATTTAAAAATCTATTTGGATTGTATATTTAATTAAATCTCCAACTTTCATAATTTAGAATTTTTAATTAAGTCTTTTTAAATACACATAAGCATTTAATTAATTCTCATTAATTAAAGTCCTTCTATAGTCAATTGGAATATTTGGCTTGAAAGAAATCAAAGAGTGTTTAGGGACAAACCTACTTCATGGATAGAGGTGATTGGCAAAATAGAGAAGTCTATTTCAGAAGTCATGCTTTCATATCATACAAAGTTGATCAAGACAAATAAAAGTTTTACTAGGTGGGATTTTTTCATTTATGATAATTGGTCTCTTCTTCAATCCCTTCCACCTCATGGTTGCTAATATTCTACTTCATCTTCCCGTTTATCAACTACTTGGTTTGTTCCTCCATCCGGTTTTGTAAAATTGAATTATGATGGTGCCTCTAGGGGAAATATGGGCATCTCTAGAGCTGGGGTTGTTTTGAGAAATTATGATGGGATCATCATTAGAGCAGTTTATAAAAATTTACCCTCAAATTAAAATAATGTTGCGGAGATAGAATCTCTTCTCCTTGGTATTTCTCTTGCAACCTCCATGAATATACCTAATATCATTATTGAAGGAGATTTGATGGTGGTTTATAATATAGTCTCCTCTAGAAATACTTCCTCATGGAATCTATGGTACAGGGTGGATTTGGTTTTAGAAAACTTAACATCTTTTCAAACCTTTGAAATCAAACACTGTTTTAGAGAAGTAAATATGGTTGCAGATTTTTTAGCAAACAAGGCTATTGATGATTCATCTCTACTTCAAGAAGTGGATGTAAACTCTCTTGCACATGTGGTATAATCCTCAGTTCCTAAGTTTTATGATGGATCTTTCTCTGGATTCCTAATTTGCTTATGATTTCTCACAAATGATTATGGTTGATGGCATTTACGATGATGACTTCTTTTTTAGACTGTTGCAGACATATGATATTCATATAGGTTTCTTTCCCATACAAGGGCTAGTTGATAAATAGATTTTTTTGGCTAACAATTATTATAGAGATCTTTTTTGTTGTGATTTGGAATTCCCTACAAGATGGTGGACTTTCTTATATTGTGCAGGAATATGCTCACTTGATGGGTTCTTCTCGTCCTTTTGTGTCTGAGCCATTACTTTCATATTACTTGGCCATCCACACTATCATAATACGTTGGGATGCCTATATTGGAGATGATATATTTTCACTAGCATCATAACATTATTTCTAGTTCTCTCTTGTCGATCATGCAACTTGGGGTTTGGAATCAGCCTTCATAGTAAAATATTGGTCCTACCTCTTGAATACTTGTGATGGTGTTCTTTCTTCCTCGGCAATGGCATCATCATCTTTCCATGTTCTTTTGTCCTTTTCTTCTCGGGGGATTCTATATTGGATGTATGTGGGTTCATGGGGGGTTCTTTCAAGTTTCTTAATAACAAGTTTCTTTCTTTCCTAATCTTTTATAAGGTCTGGGTGAGACCGGAGGTTTTCTTCCCTCCATTATTTCCTACTGGTGCCCACATTGAATGGAGGTGTAAAATTATGAATTAGTAATAAAAAAAATTATCGGCTCTAACCTTTTACTTACAAAAAAAATTCTCATTAATTAAATACCATCATATTTAATATTTCACTAATTAATAAGATTTAATTAAATAATCATTTAATTAATCTTAACTAAATCTTTAATGAATTCTAACACAGGAATCACATCAACCACCTGATAAGAAACCACGAAGGGAAAATTGACTAAACCCAAAATGCAAAATCAAACTCAAATGAAAAGCTCAAAAATTCATGACACCTTGACAAATTTGGAAAGGTTTTTAGTCAAATACTTGTCCACTATTTCAGGACATTAAATGGATTAGGTTGGGATTTGGGTCTATCTGTTATCTCCCCTCTCTTACCATTGAGATATTATGATAGGGCATGCTCACTCCTACCAATTTAGGGAAGATGTTTTATGGTACCTACAAACCTATCATCACAAATTCAAGCATATGTATACATATATTATAACATATAATGGTTAGGACCGGTGAATCATGTGGGTCTCGTAAAAAAAAGTAACTATGACTCCATCCCATACCACATCAGACACACTAAAAATAATTATAAAATATACAAATGGTCCATGTGCATTCATAGGTAGTGTCATTATTATCACTAAATCCATAAATATAATGACATCATAAACATAAATGGTAGCAGGCGAGTGGGTATTACATCCTCCTCCCCTAAAATTAGGCTTACTCCTGGAAGCCTACAACTACAACTATGATAAATTGAATTTAAAATTTCCTATCTACATATGTCACACAAGAATCATATGAACATAGTCATTACTCAATCATACTTTGCCCAATATTTTATACAAAACATCCCCTAATTTTCCATTCTGACAAGAACATGCATATCTCATCACCAAGAGCAATATAATTATGGTTTAAGCATAAAATTAAAATCACATTAATCAATCATTCATCATTTAATAGTTTCTTAAATAGATCTAGATATGTTGTTATTTCAACAACATAGAAAAAATTTAGTAATTAATTGTATAACATACACATTTTTATTGCATCAAATAGAAAATTCACAAGTTCATGCAATCCTAGTTAATGCAACACTCATGCAAACCTATATGATACACAATGAATTTCCTTAGACATACAACACATAGTACGCTTCTTTTTTATTCCCTCCCTTACACATAGTATCAGAGGTCAATAATTAACATGATAGAAACAACACTTTTCACAAAATTGAGCTAACATTATCAAACATTCAGAATAGTCACCACAAAGTTCAAAATGAGAAATCCAAGTGGAGGAATTCCAAGTGCAACATTAAAGGATAAAATGTCGACGATTTCAACAATAAATCAAGTGTGACTAGTGTCTCTAAATAGGTAGATAAAATAGAGTTAGGTGACTAATCCAGGTATAAGAAAGTTCAAAAATTTAATGCTATCCCAAACACAACATAAATAATTTATCAATAACCAAAAATAAAATTCATCAATCAAAAAGACATTTCAAGAAACAAGGTGACTAGTTTCAGCCACACTCAAGGGAGTAATCACTTCATGACATCTAGGGATCCAATATATTGAATGTGTTAGAGAAAGTACCAAAACACAATATAAGGGCAAATCATCTATGTTGTTATGAGCATTTTTATGCAATCATATTCAAAAATATCTCCTACTTATCAATCATATTCAATTATGAGTTCTACTTACTTGCAAACATTTGGTATCTAATCATTTTTTGCAAAATGCTACAAGTAGGTTAAAATTTATAATGGTTCTCATCTTAATGCAATACACAATTTAATTGGGGACTTAGGTCCTTGACCCAATTGATCTATTATAATAAGTCACGCACCCAATCTATAAATGCATGTCTCATAATAATTGATACATTATTTCTAAATTATGCACAACGTATTTCAATGTAAGTGAAATCGATATGATCTACTTCCTAATTTCAAAATTAATCATATTCTTCCATATCTGATTACAAAAATCACACAATGTAGTACCAACTTCATGAGAAACAATCTAACAAGAAATCAGAGTGTTAGAACTTGGATTCTAGTAAAAGATTGAGCCTCAGCAAGAACTTCACCTATGATAACTAGCAGACAAAACATCTCAAAACAAGCTAAGAGGTGCTCAATAGATATTTTTTGGTTTTCAATACAATGGTTCCAAAAATATAACAGAGTTATGCGTCAATGTTTTGTTTCAAGTTTTACTACAAGACACCTAATGGGCGTACGAATTCCCAGAGTTCCCAGTGTAGAAACTCATGCTCAAATACTAGATGTAACACCCCACCCTAGAACCCATGAGAACTTAACCTAACTTTACAACATAAGATAACATTACACCAAAGTAAAATAATTGAATTAACATTCCCATGGATTCATAGGTGTAGTGTTACTTACAAGGTAACTAATCTACTATGAACAACCATATCATAATCACCTGATATATACTATGTTTATTTTAAACCCAAATGGAAGTATGATCTAGCTCTTACTTATTCATTAAGAAATGAACATGAATCATAAAGTAGATGGACATGTATTGAACAACTAAATAACAAGATACAACCATTACCAACATAAGAAAAGATAAGATCAATATGGTACAACAGATACATCATGGTATACAAGATATTAATACTTCCACTGCACATGTCACAGGGATAACAATAATGAAATAAGTACATATACATCTCCTAAAACAATGTCACTAATACATAAAATGAAACATAGGATATACATCTCATTAGGATAACAAGCAAGTCTCCAAGAAATGTAAAGGAAGATAGAATCGGCATCAAGGATCATCCTAGCATAAAGTCATGAATGTCAGATCTCAATTTTAATAAGAATCACTACCACCAAACCATGTGGAAATTAGAGGTCCACTCGCACCATCTTGAGGAGATAAAACTAGGCCCCACTCAAGGAAAAAATCAAACAAGAAAGACTAATGCAAAGGTGCACTAGATAAAATGGTAGTAGTTGGCTATAAGGTTATCAAGTTGTTGGTGAACAAATTTTTCATTCAAGAAGAAATGCAAATAATGACTCAGAATGCCCAAATGGAAGAATAAATGCCACCAAAAGTTGGAGAAGTTATGATTGAGTTGATAAATTTCCTCTGAATTGAGAGGTACAGCTCCCTCTTAACAAGATTTTCAATGAACAAATTATGGAGTATGCTTTTCGGCCGAAAGCAGAAAAGGCACAATCACATCTACCCATAACCATGGAAGTAGATGCAAAGATTGATTTAAATAAGATGAATGGGGAAAATTAAATCAAAGTTTAACTATCTACACTCATGAATGATAACTAGAGAAAGAAAGAATACAAACTCTTTTTCAACAAATGACTTAATCTGAAATCAAAGTTTCATAATCAAATGCATACACAGTTTAATGCACAAAAAGACACTAAAAGTGATTACAAAGATTCAAATATCACTATAACTTAAAGAAAACGTCAATAAATTCAAATATTCAGGAATGTCTTCTTTATTCTTTCAATATCAAAATGTGGGTTCAAAGACCTCACATTTATGTACACTACTACTGCACTGAAAAAAAAATATTTGTTCTTCCTGTCCCCCAAAAATCAGAGAAGAAATCTCCTTTTCTCATTTTGAAAAAAAAAACTTTTTTTTTTAAATCCCTCTAGCTTAGAGAAATTGTTATTCAGTTTTATAATTGCATCTTGAAAACTCTCCTCAAATGATATGTCTCCCATAAATGTTAATCCCCCTTTTTTATAATGAATGTTCTCTTTAAAACATTATAACTTCATAAATAAAGGTAATATTAGGGTTGATATTAGTGTCAAGGTAGCATCAGGAAGATGTTATTTGTTTTTGATGAGATAGTATATATCATGTCATCATACGATGAATCCCATAGCCCTAATGATACTTGACAAGTGGCATTTAAATTTGTTAATCCAACTTGAGATATTCATCATGTTGGTCGGATTAAAAATAGTTTTGATAGTAAAATTCAGTCACCTTTCTAGGGGTGTAACATTTTATTACACTGTTGGATCTTTCTCATTTTCTAGTATGTTGTTAAAGATCTATTTTTCTTCCTTATTACCGAAGAGATTGATCTAATTATGTCAAAGAAGAAATGTATGTGGCTCTGAGTGCGGTTCTATAAAACTGCAGAAAATTAGACCTCTTCAAATTCTCTTGCACTCTTCCATTTGATTTATCAGCCAATGCCTGAACTTCAGTGAAATTTACTTATTCATTAAAATCATCATTAATATGGTCATTATATTTGTAGGTACCATTTTGGATAATTCACAATCATCAGATCATGTGTTTGTATTAAAAAGCATGCATCCATTCCCTTCGATAGACTTGGACTGTCAAACTTTTGCAACTTTGAACCTTGAACTGTCAAACTAATTGAACCAAATTGAAACTTTGAATTTTCCATATTTTGAAATGGATAAACCTTAAAACTTGAACCTTGAACCTACACTATCGAACCTTCATCTTCAAATAATGCAAACTTTAATCATGAAAATATAAATCCCATGCCTTGAAATATTTTCCCTTTGGATTTTTTGTTAAATTTGCACCTCTGAATCCTTCAAATTCTGGAAAATGGTTGAGATTATTTAAATTTCTTGAAATCTCTAACCATATTGAGCTGATTTGAACCTATGAACCTCTTGAACCAGCTCAAACCTATTGAACCAATTCAAAGAGGTTCAAAACTTGTTCTTGGACTTACCAATATTTGACATGAAAATCGGAGATGAAATGACTGATTTTAAAATATTAAATGAGCTTCTATATGGGTACTAACATTGGCTCTACAAGGGGACTATTTTTATTCAAAAATAGAGAACTCCAGCATGATCTTGTCAAGGAACAGTGCCAAGAAACCATTGGGTAAGTAGAGTCACCAAAGAATGTAGAATAGGGAGATGTTTGCAAAGAGGGAAAAGGAGAGTAGGAAAAAACAACTAAACTAAGAACACCATGAAAACCAAACACAGACCAAGGCTAAGCGGTGCACAAAAAAACTTAGCAAGCCAAAAACATATCTACAAGTATGTACAGGCAGGAAAACCTACCTTATGTGATAGAGTAGAAGGAAACTCACATGAAACCATTCACTGGCGGGGAGAAGTATGTGCCACTACAAAGAAGATGAATACCCATGCAAAGCATTTTCCAACTCGAGACCAATAAGAGGTCCCATCAAAGTTTTACTAGACATAAGAATTTCCTTCGCATAACCTTTCCAGCAAGAGTCCTTCCTCTATTGTATACTCTATTACTACAATGAGCTGCATCCCCCATATTTTTTTTCAAACAAAGAAGAATCATTCATTTGGAAAATATTTTCCTGTGGAGTTTGGCCTGAATAAGCCCAATCTTGACAAAGATCAGAGATACTATAAGCTATATCAACTTTTTCAAGCATGAAATCATTATTCACCAATGGATTTAATAACTCTTCATCAACAATATTTTCAATATGTTGGTCTGTTTCATATGTATCTAGAGTAATCTCTCTTGAGAGATAATAATCTATAATTTACATACCAAGCACTTGCTCTAGATTTTTATGATTCCTCTCTTCTACCATGTGCCATTTAGTTTCAGCATCATCATTGCCTGCAGAGTCAGTTTTAATACCACATCTTTCTAACCCCTCTATATCTTCATCAACATGTAATTCAAAGAGAGCATTATCTTTGACTTCAAGGATTTCATCAAAATTTTCCAATAAGAAAAGTGGATTAAAAAGAGATGATGTGTGTTCAAAATTTTCACCAATATTTATGCTATCTCCCATATGTTTATTTTTATTTGGTGACATACAAATTTCATCTTCTAATAGTGATGGAAAAGCATTGATATTAGCACTTCTTTCATACTGTTCCATACTAATGAGAGGTTTTTTTCTTTCAATGAATGTAGCATTAATACTTCTACAAGTGGAATTTTCAAATTTTAAGGCCAAATATGAAATACATGTCTCTTCATCAGTGGTTTCTCCAACTAATTTTTCTCCTTGCTTACGATTCATGACACTAGAAGATATGGATGCTAGGCTCAATGGAGGAAAATAATCATCTTCCTGTTCATCACTCAAGGTGTCATAATCATCATTGAAACGAGATTGAATTTTTTTATTGTTATAGAATTTTCATTCAAATGATATGTTCTATTACTAAAAATTATCGGGCTTGAACTTTTGTCTATGTAAGATAAAAATTTAGGAATCTTTGATTCAAGATAATAACTATCTGCACATCCTTTCTTGGAGGGTTTGGTAACTTTATTTTGCTCAATTAATACTAATAAAAATAATGCATCTTCAATGCTGATAGCTTCTTGTTTAGAAAATTCAAAATCACATACATTACTCTTTTTAAGGTAAAATTTGACCTCCATATGCAATGCTGCAATGAAGATTGACAACAAGTTAGCTTGACTAGGCCGATCAACTTGTGGAATTTTTTTCAAGGTTTGTTTGAATCTATCTACAAATTCTCTTCTCTTCATTATATCCTTTCTTGATTCTGAAAAAATGGCATAAGAGAGCACCCACATTGACTGTTGTTTTGAATCTAGCAAGCAATTTATCTTCCAACACCTTCCAACCGGTGATACATCCATCTCTAAATTTCAAAACCAAGCAGTAGAATCACCAAGAAGGGATCTAACAAAAAGAGGAACAAAAATATATATCTTCTTCTAAAACATTAATAATCCCACAAAATGTATGAAATGCTCGGATGTGACTATCAAGGTCTTGGTTACTTCTTCCGATAAACTTTGGAAAGTATCCCTTAGAGCCTGCAGGCATGGTTGTGTAATGAGACACACCAAAAGGACCACAATATGGCTATCATGAATGAGTTTCAATCAAATCCATATTCACACTAGGATTCTTCCACCAGATAAAGCTAGAGTCGACAACTTCCATCCTCGGGGAAGCACCTTCAAAATTATGAGAAAGGAAAGCACTAGAACTTCACTTTTGATCCCCAGTAGAGCCACCAAAAATCTGTTGGTGAACAAATTTTCCCTTAAAGAAGAAGTGCAAAGAATGAGTCAAAATGCCCAAACAAAAGAATAAATGCCACCAACAGTTGGATAAGTTATCATTGAGTTGATAACTTTCCTCTGAATTGAGAGGTACAACTCCCTCTTAAAAATATTTTCAATGGCTAAAATATGGAGTATGCTTTTCACTTGAAAGAAGAAAAGGCACATTCACATCTACCCATAACCATGGAATTAAATGTAAAGATTTATTGAAATAAGATGAATGAAGACAATTAAACCAAAGTTTAATTATCTACACTCATGAATGATAACTAGAGAAATAAAGAATACAAACCCTTTTTTAGAAAATGACTTAGTCTGGAATTAACATTTCAGAATCAAATGCATACACAATTTAATGCACAAAAAGACACTAAAAGTGATTACAAAGATTCAAAGATAATTATAACTTAAAGAAACATTAATAAATTCAAAGATTTGAGAATGTTTTCTTTATTCTTTCAATATCAAAATGTGGGTTCACAGACCTCACATTCATGTACATTACTACTGCATTTAAAATAAAATATTTGCTCTTCATGTCCCTCCAAAAATCAGAGAAGAAATCCCCATTTTCTCGTCTTTGAAAAATAAAATCCTTTTTTTTAAATCCCTCTAGCTTAGAGAAATTGTCATTCAGTTTTATAACTGAATATTGGAAATTGTCCTCAAATGATATGTCTCCCATAAATGTTAATCCCACTTTTTTATAATGAATGTTCCCTTTAAAACATTATAACTTCATAAATAAAGGTAATATTAGGTTTGATATTGGTGTCAAGGTAGCATCAGGAAGATGTTATTTGTTTTTTATGAGCTAGTGATTATCGTATCATCATAGGATGAATCCCATAGCCCTGATCATACTTGACAAGTGGCATTTAAATATGTTAATTCAAATTTAGTCACCTTTCGGGGGGTGTATCTTTTTATTACACCGTTAGATCTTTCTCATTTTATCTTATGTTGTTGAAGATCTAGTTTTATTCCTTCTCCCTGGAGTGATTGAGATAATTATGTCAGAGCAAAAATTTATGTGACTCTGAGTATGGGTCAATAAAATTGCAGAAAATCAGACCTCTTCAAATTCTCTTGCACTCTTCCATTTGGTTTATCAGCCAATGCCTCAGCTTCAATGAAATATAATTATTCATTAAAATCATCATTAATATGGTATTTATATTTTTAGGTACCATTTTGGAGGATTCACAATCATCATATCATGTGTTTGTATTAAAAAGAATGCATCCATTCCTTTCGATAGACTTGGACTATCAAACTTCTGTAACTTTGAACCTTGAACTATCAAACTAATTGAACCAAGTTGAAACTTTGAATTTTCCATCTTTTGAAATGGATGAACGTTCAAACTTGAACCTTGAACCCATACTATCAAACCTACACCTTTGAATAATGCAAACTTGAATCATGAGACTATAATTCTCAAGCCTTGAAAGATTTTCCCTTTAGATTTCCTGTTAAATTTTCACATCTGAATCCTTCAAACTCTAGAAACTGGTTGAGATTATTGAACTTGCTTGAAATATCGAACCATATTGAGATTATTTGAACCTTTTAACCTGTTGAACCAGTTCAAAAAGGTTCAAGGCTTGTTCTTGGACTTACCAATATTTGACATGAAAATCAGAGATGGAATGACTGATTCTAAAATATTAAATGAGCTTCTATATGGGTACTAACACAAGTATAATTGATCAAGAGACAAAACAAGTGTACCAAAAACCCACATAAGAACCTAGAACACATATAGGGAAGTGTCATCACATAAGTCCACTCTTGAGTAACCTTAGTAGTCCCTTTGGACCCTGGCCCCTAAGTGACTCTGTGTGGCTTATTAATCATTTCATATAGATAAGGATCCAAACTATGCTAGACCTCAATCAAGCATCTTCTCTCACTCCCATCCTAGCCTGTACTAGCACTCAAGGCATATACGAGAACACATAATTATCTTATTAATTTTCTCTCCTAATAGATTTATTAAGTTATCACTTATTAGGTCACTTGTAATGAGTTACCCTAGTATCCTCTTAGGGCCCTGGCCCCCATTGCAAGACACTTCCCCTCTATGCTCCTAGATAACCTACCCTAATGCTCCTAGAAAAATAAATAAAGAAAAGACAAAACCAAATCCATAAAAGACTTCTCATAAAATATCAAGTCATGGAAAATATAACTAATGCAAACTCTAGAGCATACAAAGAATAATGCATCATATACAAGGATCCAAATCATCCATCACATACTAGACATCTCAATAGAAAAAAAAAACAAATCTACATGGCATCATAACATAGCATCTCTCTCCAAACATAGAGTAAAACAAATGCAAAAACCATCATTCATATCATAAACCAGTCATAGAAGAAGAAATAAGGTGACCAAGTTAATAATACTACACACAATAATGGTTGTCACCTCTTGTGGTCAAATAATATAATGATCGTGACTTAAGGAAAACATGAAAGGTCTCACAGGTGCACCTGACAACTCAGGTCTCAGTCGTGACATGAGAGTGGTTACGACATTCCCTAATAAAACTCAACTATAAATCCATAAAAATAAGTCAAGTCTAAAAAAAGATTACCCCTAAGGCATAACTCTACCCTTTCAGACAATTAGTCACCACAAAGAAACATAACATAAAAATGCATATGGGTTACATTAGATGTCTTAGTGAGTCCAATTATATCACGTTATTGGTTTAGTTTTCAATTGCACAAAACTCTTAATATAAAATGACTTCTCTAGTTTTAAAATACTAATTTTAATTCTATTTAAAAGTATTGACTTAATTCAAGATCCAATATTAATACCTAAATTCATCTCTATTTAAGAATATATATATAAATTTCCACATATAAAACTACATTAATATAGTTATCTATACTAATTAAATAATATAAAATTTCTACCTATAATAACCAATTTAAATAAATATATTAATTTAAACAAAACTTAATATATCTATATAATAATTATATTAATTAACAAAAAAAAAAATTTAAAAAAAAATTTAAATATAAACGAAATAAATTAATTTTAAATACAAAAAACTTAACTTTAAGTTGGGGAGAGGGAGGGGGGTGGTCCCACCACCCCTCTCAACTTCTGCACCCCTTTACACAAGGAGGGCCAACAATAGTCTCCTCTATCATCGACAGTAGAGGCACTGTCGGATGGCAAGCTATATCATCAGCGGCAGCAGGGTTGTTGTGTAGTTTCCCTTTGGGGAATACCACAGTTGTGGCCCCCCGTGGGGGTGGAGGGTGGTGGCCCCACCTCCCACAAAATATTATTTTTTAGTTTATTTACTATTTATTTTAAATAATTACTAGTGAATTCTTACTTTTACTTTTCTAGCAAACTTTTTTTTATTTTGATTTTGATTTTGGTTTTTTTTCATTTTTCAAAACACAATTGTAAATTGAAAAAATACCCAATTGTTTTCAAATCTCAATTGAGTTAATAACATAGTTTTTTTTTTAAAACAAAGAACTTACTCCAAAACCCTGACTCAATCTAAAATTCTACATTTTCTAAAATAATTGTCTGTAGATTTTTTTACCAAGAACTGGCAGACACGAGGTAGACAGTCTTTTCGAAAAGAAAATTTACAAAGGATATCAAACCCTACGTTGAATTCACCAGCAGATCTAAAACAACAAAGATCAAACCGAAGGTGTGAAAATTCCAAAATACTCCTAAGCTTTCTTAGATTTCTTCAATCCAAAACCAGAGACAAAATATGTAATCCCTATCTCACCCTCTTGACCAGAAAAACTCTAATAAAGAAAACATATTCAATTAGGGTTTTTAGAATGGGAAAACCCTAAGATGAGATAAGTCAACTTAAAAATTGAATAAAAAGTAATTATTTTAAATTAATAATTCTCACTCATGCAAATAACTCCAACTTATAAATTATTTGCATGATTTAATTTATTAATTGAATGTGCAATTAAATTACCTTTAATGTTTTAATTATCAATTTAATATTTACAGTATATTAATAATATGCAACATGATAAATAACTATTAATTAATATTTATGCATTTAAAAATCTATTTGGATTTAATATTTAGTTAAATTTCCAACTTTCATAATTTAGACTTTTTAATTAAGTCTTTTTAAATACGCATAAGTATTTAATTAATTTTCATTAATTAAAAACCCTCATATTTAATATTTTATTAATTAAATAATCATTTAATTAATCTTAACTAAATCTTTAATGCATTCTAACATAGGAATCACATCAACCACCTCACAATTAGTCATGAAGGGAAAACTGACTAAACCCAAAATGTAAAATCAAACTCATTCGAAAAGATCATGAATTCATGTCATCTTGACAAATTTGAATAGGTATTCAGTCGGATACTTGTCCACTATTTTAGAAAAATGAATGCCTTAGGTTGGGATTTGGGTCTGTCTACTATCTCCCCTCTCTTACCATTGAGATATTGTGATAGGGGATGCTCACTATTGCCAATTCAGGGAAGACATTGTCTGGTACCTACAAACCTATCATCACAAAGCCGAGCATATATATACATATAATATAACAAACAATGATTGGGATCAATTCATCATGTAGATCTCGCAAAAGAATGTGACTATGACTCCAACCATACCACATCAAACACACCGAGAAGAATTCTAAAATATACAAATTATCCATGTGCATTCAGAGGTAATGACAATATTGTCAGTAAATCCATAAATATAATGATATCATAAACATAAATGGTAGCATATGAGTGTGTATTACAGATACTAATAGACCAATGACCTTACTCAATCATTCATCATAGGAAAGTATGGAGTCCCCTTGATAGTGTATTCAACACCACTGTGGCAAGAGGAGATTGGAAAAAGAGACATCCAAGCCTAGCATTTTAATGTTGTGGGTTAATCTTAGGGCCAGGTCTCAGGTTCTTCATGCCTCTATGGTGTTACTTTGGGTTGATCCATGTCCTTTGGAAATATCCAATGTCAAAATTTATTTTTATTTGTAGATTCTAGGCTCAATCTATACATATTCTACCTCGTTGTGTTGATCATAATCGGTGATGACCTACTTTATTTTTTACTCGCTCTCCACATTGATCTGGTTAACTTATCCCCTCAAGGGTAACCATAGAAGGGATAAGTCAGTAGAGATATATCCATTCATGGATTTATACTAGTTCCTACTCAAGAGCATGTCATTAGTTTACAAGATGTCCAATACCTAAATATCTATGTAGTTAGAGAAGTGAGGCTCGGAGGTAAGTTGGATGTAGAGGCATCACATTAAAAATTGATAGAGGTGTCACATTGCTAAAGGCTCTAGATTCCACCAGATAGTTATGCAATTTTATTTCAAAAATCCTTAGATGTAGGAGGAATGGAGGATCCTTAGTATTTCCATGGTAAACTATCGAGTTGGCATCATCAAATGTCACAGCTTTGGCCTCATTACATGGGGTTCTAATTGCTCAAGATGTTTGAGGAGGTATTACTTATGTTTGGGGTAGTTACACAACACCTCCATGATATACATAGTGGTATTGGTGTCCTTCACAACTCTAGTGACATCATATTTCCCTTACGGGACCCAAGTAGCCTTTTTTTAGTCATGCCTAGGAGTGTAGTGTGAGGGTCCCTTGGGAGGAGCAGGGTTTTTTATTGGCATTGGTATCTAGTGGGATCTAGTTTTCCATTGGAGGGACTAAGGTGGTAAAGGGACCCTTGTTTTGATTCCTTGATTTGTAAGGGGCCCTTGTGGTCTCGAAGGATTGTACCTTGTAAGTTGCATCCTATGATTCATTCTCCTCCTCTAGAGGGAAGAAGAGAATTTTGAATGCCATAGTGTTGTTAATGGTCTCTGAAGGACTGGTAGAAGGTTTTCTGATTGGTTGACCATCAACCTAGGTCATTCTAATGACCTCCATTTATGCACAGTTCACCTTAGAGTGATTGGATGTGTCCTGCAACTGCAACTAATTTGTGAGAAGATTAACAACGACCAAATTGATTGTATAGGCTAGGTGTGCACCTTATTATGTATCTTGATGGTTGTGGTTCACTCCCCCATTGTTCAAGTTAGTGTTCCATTTCCAATGGAAAGGATGTTGGTTATTGTTATATCATTGTTCATAATTCTAATAATTCCATTTCCCTTGGTAATATTGTTTTTTTGCGGGGGATTGGTGGTCTAACCACCTCCTAGGTTGAGCTTGATCTGGTTCATCTTAGATGTGACCTTTTTTAGCATTTTTTTTAGTGCATCCATATTCGTGGTCAATTGACTCAAATTTTCTTTTAGAGATGAAGTTTGTGTTTGGTTTTCCACAATAGCATGACATGTTTTGGGTTAAGGTTGAGAGGCATCACGGTGGAAGTATGAATTTCCCTACCCTTGGAGTTCAATCAATTTTGATTAGTGTCCAGGAAGCTCTGGCATTGGGGAAACCTATGCCATGAGTTTGTGTTAGGATTAGGTAATTCTAAGAGGGGGGTGAATCAGTATTATAGAACTTAAAATAAACTTTGAACCAATTCAACATAAACCATAAGCATACTGAAATCAAAGAAATATAAACAAATAACATAGTACTCATAACACCATTATTTTTTGTCGAGAAAACCCTTACCAAGGGAAAACTCTTAGAATAGTCCCAAGGGATATCTGAGAGGGGGGGGTGAATCAGTTATAAGCTAGTTTAATTCTTCTCTTCAATTAAATATAGAATAACATTAAGCATTAACACATTCAGATAACACAAGATAGAACACAACAATTTTGATTATGGGGAAGCCAAATAGGTAAAAAACCCGGTGGGAATTAGCACCCACAAAGAACTGTACTTGAGTATAATTATCCCTGTTAGGAGATCTTGCAACCTTGTTAGGAGTTGTTCTTTACAATGTAATAAGTACAGTGACCTGGTTAAGGATTTGACCCTGTTAGGAGTCTTTTACAAATAACCCTGTTAGGGGTGAGGACTCACTATCCAAAAAGCTCACTGCTAAAATGATGAAGGCTGCAACCTTCAGTAAAATAGATATGCACTATATCTGATAAATGAACTATTTGAGTACACCTGTTGTCTTGATTAGTTCCACTATGTTGTATACTTCCACTTCTTCTTCACATAGATCTTTTCTTGATGAATGAAATGTCTTTACTGTCCCAAAACAATAGACATTTTGTTCTATACTTTTTCTGTCTCTTTTCTTATCATTCACACTTAGCGTTCACCATATGAGCTACTATAAGTATCTTCCCAAAAGATGTGATATTTTTCAGCTTTATGAGTCCCTTCAATACTTCTTTAGTTGGCCACATCAAGCATGCAACCTAATTAGAATCACGCAACCCAAACTGAATAGACGTGACGCATCACAAAGTCAGCTCCACCAAATTAACTCCAACTTCATGATTCTGATAGAACACGTTTGGCACCTTTAGATAATTATATTTAACTCATAACTAAACATGAATACAAACATGCATATCCCAAAGATAGGCGCAACTCAAGAAATAATGTAATTACGTCGGCTCTTCACAGATAATCTTCAGTCACTATAACTATCATAACTAATTAACATAACTCAACTGAAACTTCATATTTGACTCAGCGTGAATGCACATTGTTGAAAATTGAAAATGCAAGCAATTGTTATTTTGTCATTGATGTCAAACCTTAACTGGTGAGACTATTGTTATCTATTTGAGTACCATATCTACTGATGATGAAGAAGATTTAACAAGAAGACCAAGTGAATGGTTGAGTTAAGGAAATTAAAAGGGTACTTGATCAGTTGGCACTCTGGCAAAGTAATTAGTTGTTTATCTTTCAAAGACATTTTTTTTGGTTGTTCTGTGCCAAGCAAATTTGGCTTGTGCTGAGAAAATTTTCTTATGATGAGAAAATTTGCTTATGACAAGAAAAGTTGCTTATGTTGAGCAAAGTTTCTTTTCCCAATCGAATTTTCTTGTGACGAGCAAAAGTTGTTCAATGTCGAGCACCATTGAAATTGTCGAGTGAAAAATCTGATGTTGGCCGACTTACAGTAATTGGATTAATGATGAGATTTGAGATATATGGCTGACCTAGTTAATTTTATTGGGATATGTAATGTTAATTAAACATTGATCCATGTCATTTAATGTATGGGTAATCATAATTAATGCATGGTTTCAAGATTTAATTAGAGACTACTTTGGAGAAGTAAATGTAATGCAAAGATGGAATGATCCATTGGATCTGACCTAACC
>MU226267.1:671684-687041 GCA_018584345.1 Thuja plicata | reverse complement strand
GGTCAATACCTTGGGGTTGGGGACCTTTTCAACATGTGATATTGTCCTTAGGACTTGATATGACCCTTCATAAAGTCACTTTTTTGAATATGACGAGATAGGGCTTTGGGGAAAGTGTTTTGGGGGGGAAGATTCATAAAGGTCTTGGAAAGAAGGAAGAGAAACCATTGCCCACTTCTCCCTTTGGAGAACTAATGACTAGTGGAAGAAGATAGGAGAGAAGAATGGAGGATCTTGCATATGGCTGTGGAGGTCAAGATATGCTCATAGGAAGATAAGTTATTTCTTCCTTCATATGCTTGGTTTCTAGCATAAAATTCTTATTCATCTATTGATCCTCAAGGTAGTTGTTTTAGAGAATGGCATAAAGATTGTTTTGATAGGAGTAAAAGTGATATGGTAAAATAAGCTCTCATCCTGAATCTTAATGGTGCACCATATGCTTACTTGCTCAGGGGTTGGCTAGGACCCTTGAGGTCTCATGATGCCATTTGGAAGGGAGGAGAGAAAGACTTGTTTATGCAATTTTGTTTTCCATTAATGTTCTTGTTTCAAGTTCATATGACTATCTATGCTCCTAGCTTAAGTGTTAGTCTATAATACCATGGTTGATATTTTTTTTAAGTAATCTTAGAGAGAGCTCATTTTTTGTTTTCTTCTACTATTTGTATAATTAGTTTATCCTAGATATATTTCATTATGCTTAAATTGGGATAATATTATGGTTGATATTCTCTTTTAAAGTAATATTAGAGAAAGCTTATTTCAGTTTTTTTTTTTTTTTTTTCTACCATTTTGTATAAATATTTTAGCCTAGATATATTTCATTATGCTTAAAGTGGAAGATGGAAAATAAATATTAAATCTTTACATCTACCATTATCTACTTGACTCTTATTTATTTTCTCTTACCTTGGCTGGAATAGAGATGATAGAAAACTCATGTATTTGATTGTTAAGATTGTACTCTTTTCATGTAAGAGGATTACTTCATAATAGGGAAAATAGAATATTGCGTAGACGTGTTATTTAACTAAGGCTAGCTTAGATTTGGATACCTCGTGCTTGGATTTTTAGATAGGTATATAATACTAGTAAGGAAATCAATAGAGACTAACAATATTAAACAAATATAATACAATGGTGATCTTTCCTAGCATGGAGATTGTGTTGCTACTCTGTAACGTTTCTTTTGGAAGACCGAGTGAAGTTAAATAGAACTTATCCACCCTAGATGGCTTGAAGAGGCATTTTAATCTGATCAAACCTCACCTCACCTTATAGCTTTCGTATCAGGATACAGTTGGATGCAAGATCATTTATCAGAGCGTACGAGACTATAGAAGAGAACTGGTCACCCGCTTCTGCGATAGTGTTGTGATGTTGTTTGAACTCCTACGCTAGAAACCTTCATTTATGCCTATGCGGGATCCCCTTAGAATAGCAGGGGTGTAAAAAAAAGAATGTTGAGGTAGCTAACTCCACTGGACATCGATCTAGCCCCCCCTACTCTCTCTAGCATTCTGAAACACTCCGGGACCATTTGGATATGGAACGTTGAGGGTTGATGGCTCTCGAACTGCCTGTAGATTAGTAGCTGACAAAATAAATTTGTTACATTTTTTTTAAAACAAGTCGATAGACTTTAATATAACAATATATAGTAATAATTTCATAATGTTTAAATATTAACTGGCTGCATAATTTAAGTCTGTATTATGGGAAATTTACCTGTCCAGCGCCACTTTTCATGTTGTGTATTCAGAGAAATTATAACCACAGACTCATAAATTTACATATATCCCCGACCGACTCGAAGCATGAGTAAGTCCACGTAAATAAAAAAAAAATAGCAATGATATATATAATGATGTAAAACCTAAAAAATATATATATATAATGTCAACCGCTGAGTTATATTTGAGAGCTTGCTTTGGATTTCAATAAGAAATCTAGGAATCCAATGGCTGTGCGTCACTCCACCCAATCTTATCAGCTTAAGTAGACATTGAACAATCGACGCACTTATTGACCGCCCATGTTGGTTCATCGCATCTCCCTCTGAAAAACTCGTCGTTGACTTGGAACAGTGGATTGAGTTGTATCAGACTATTTAAATCATGCCATTTGATATCTGATATTTTTGTTTGATAGTATCAAAAAAAGATGAATGGGGATGGTCACTCTTAGAATGATGTAATTATACTCTTCTACGCAGGAAGGAGATGGAGGTGACAGTCGCCGCCTTCTGGTACTTCTTGGAGGATCCTTATTAGAGTAGGTAGTAGATCGTAGGTCGCCCACATCTACCTTGTAAAGATCTAGGCTCACATGACTAACCAGACTATAGATCTGTTGGGCCGTCATAGGTAGGGGCTCTACAGATTTGACTGTTAGAATAATCAGCATGCAGGTAAGATAGTGAGTTGACAGACCTAGGAAATTTTTAAAAAAAAGGGAGTAAGTACTACTTCTGAGATTTGAAATAGTATAAATCGTAACCCTTGACAATATATTTATAAAATAAAATAAACATGAGTATCTTACAACTAAGTTGTAAAAGTAATAACATTTTATAATTAAAGTTTTATTTATTCTTTGATAAGAATTTAAATAACAATTCAAGATTTGATAAGTTTTTAGTATTTTAAATTCTATATAATAATTGTCTCATCATTGATATGGAACTAATATTAATAGAATAATATAACGTAATCAAAAATTTGAAGTGTGGAGAAGCTAACGACAAGCATTAGGTTACATGAACTCAATTTTGTTTTAAGGTCACTTTCACATCATAACATAATTTCTTCATATTTATTTATTCCAATTGATTTGTAAAATTTAAAATGTGTGAATCTTCATATTAATAGAATTTATTGATCTAAATTAAGAATTTAAGTAATATTTTAAATATTGGATGTTAAACTATCAAGAAAATAAGTTGTAGAACTAAATATTATTTCAAGCGTTCTAATACAATCTTTCAAATTTTGGTATAGCCCAATGAAATTACAAATGTGTATCTAAAGTATTTAGAAAGCTTCTATTTTAAAAATATATAAATCATATAAATAACTCACCATGCAAATTCAAATTTTAATTATGTATACTTTCAGCATGCTAGAAATTAATTACAACTTAAACATTTGTATATAAAGGTAATAAA
The DNA here is from genome assembly GCA_018584345.1 of Thuja plicata. Classification (NCBI taxonomy): domain Eukaryota; kingdom Viridiplantae; phylum Streptophyta; class Pinopsida; order Cupressales; family Cupressaceae; genus Thuja; species Thuja plicata. Next base: position 683,872 of record MU226267.1, on the reverse strand, counting down.
AAAAAAACATAATAACACGAACGCTCTTTTGATTTAATTAAAGTGCTTTATAATCTTAAACTGGCATAAAGCATAAAGTTACCTAGGTTGGTTAGGTTAGGGAATGATAGTTTTGGTAATATGTTAATCAGAGAATTAATAGTTACATTAGCTTGCTAATTTTCTTAGTGACTCCAATATTAACTCTTTAATAATTTGTATTCAATCGATCAATGGTTATGGAAATACATAAAAGTATAGTTGTATTAAGCTACCAATGCTAATGGTGTCTCACATTCATCCTTATGGGAAATCACTATTTAATTTCATCACATTAAACTATCTTTGTGTACTATCATATTCAGGTAGAGATATTAGGATTACCTCTAGCTCTAGCAGTATAGGGAAAATAACCTGTAGCATTTTTTAAGGAAAATTAATCTAATTATTTATCGTAGAGGTAGAACACTATCGTACTATAGTAAAGATTCACGTTAAATATTTTATTGCTCATGGTTTTACTATCTATGTTGTTATCCACCTAAGCATTGTCACCTTAATGATATATCCAAATATTAATTATAATAATAAATTAAAAAAAATAGTGGTGTTTTCTCCTTAAAATTTTGGGCATTACAAGTGCTTTCTTTAGTCTACATACCATGTCTAGTTTGTCTAAAAGTTTCAATCCTTCAGGATGCTCTATGTAGACTTCTTCCTTCAAATCATCGTTCAGAAAAGTTGACTTGACATCCATTTGATATACTTTAAATTTATTGAATGTTGCATATGCCAAAAACAACTTGATAGCTTCTAGTCTACTCACAAGGGAAAATGTATCAGTGTATTCTATTCCTTCTCTCTGCGCATATCCTTTACATACTAATCTTTCTTTTTTTCTTACCATTGTGCCTTCTTCATTCATTTTGTTCCTGAATATCCACTTTGTTCCAATCACATTCTTTTGATGAGGTCTAGGGACCAGTTCCCATGTATCATTCTTGATTATTTGATCTAATTCTTCTTGCATAGATCTTTGCCAATCTAAATCATTGCACGCATCTTCTACACTTAAGGGTTCAATTTGTGAAAGTAAGCATACCTCTTCATTAATGGTTGAACTTTTTTCTCTAGATCTTGTCAAGATTTTAGCATTCTAATCTCCAATGATGTCTTCCTTAGAGTGGTATTTGGATGTGTATTTTGATTTTTTAGGAGTGACACTTTCATCTATAATCTGTGATTCTTCTTCACTTGGTTCAGGATTGTTACATGAAACATCAGTACAGTCAAACATTTCTTCAATAACTATGTCCTTATTGATGGGTCTGGGCTCATCTTCAATCATGGGAGCATATTCATAGTATCTTTATTTAATCATAAACTTCTCATCAATCTTCACATGAGTACTTTCAATGATCTTCTTCAATCTTAGATTAAAAAATCTATAGGCTCTTATTTTAGTAGAGTAACCAAGAAAAATACCTTCGTCGCTTCTAGCATCAAACTTGCCAATGCTATCATCTCTCTTGATGTAGAACTTGCTTCCAAAGATTTTGAATTATTTTACAGTAGGTACATTACCAAACCAAAGTTCATAAGGTGTCTTGTATGTGCCTGGCCTCAATTGTATTCTATTGATAGTATAGATTGTTGTATTGACCCCATCTCTCCAATAGGTATGGGAAAACTTTCCTTCAATCATGATAGTGTGTGCTGTGTCAAGTATTATTATGTTCCTTCTTTCTACAATGTCATTCTGCTGAGGGGTTCTAGGTGCACTTAACTATCTTTTGATTCCATGTTCTTCGCAGTTATCATAAAACTAGTCAGAGGTGAATTCTCCTCCTCTATCAGATCTCAGACATTTTATTTTCAATCCAGATTCATTCTCAACCTTAGCTTTGAATACTTTGAACTTCTCAAAAGCTTCAGATTTGTCTTTTAAAAATGCAACCCACATCATCCTTGAGAAATCATCAACAAACAAAATTAAATACCTTTCTCCATAGTATGATCTTGTTTGAGTAGGTCCACATAGGTCTGTATGTATCAGATCTAATTTATTTTCAGCAGAGTCTTGTATACTTTTGAATGAGGTCCTCACATGCTTCCCCATCACACATTCCTTGCACATAGTGTCAACTAGTCTTGCAATACTTGGAAGGTCTCTTATTGCCTTTACATTACTTATCTTGACTATGTTGTCAAAATTGATATGACAAAGTCTCTTGTGCCATAACCAACTATCATATACTTTTGCAACAAAACAACTTACTTCAGAGTTAAGCTGGAAAACATTTCCTTTGGTCTTTGAACCTGATGCAATCATGTCTCCTTTTTTTTTGATAATACAACTATTTTTCTTGAATTCCAACTAATATCCTTTGTCCAACAGTTGTCCAACACTTAGTAATTTATGATGCAAACCATCAACATAAAGAACATCATCTATCTTGTTATTTCCATCTAAGGTGATAGATCCTCTACCTATGATAGGTTTGGGAGTATTATCTCCAAATCTAACCATGCCACCTTTGTACTTTTCTAGATGTACAAATCTATCTTTGTCTCCTATCTTGTGGTGTGAACATCCGCTATCAATGATCTAGTCAGTTCTGATGTCATCTTTGGAAACTAATGCTAACTCTTGTGTTTTTTCTTCATCTTCTTTGTCCATTTCTTCAAGCATCTTCTCAATGTCTTTGATGGCAATGAATCCAATTTCATCTTCTCCTAAATCATCATCAGTTACACCATCTTCAGCATGATAGCATTCCTTAGTGTACTTGGGCTTGTAATCTGATCTGAACTTCTTGACTCTTGTAGGACACTTGGATGCAAAGTGACCAACTTTGTTGCATGAGAAACATTTGAATGGTAGCTGCCCTTCATATTTCCCTTTACCTTTCTTTCTTGGCAATCATAGCAATGATTTCTTCTAGTTTTGAATCCACCTCTTTATTATTACTGGAGCTACTTATAGATTTCTTACTGTGGACTGAGGCTTTGAAAGTTGTCTCACTTTTAGGTTATTTTTTTAATCTTGATATCTCAAATGCAGATATTTTGCTGATCAAGGTTTCTCTTTTGAAGTCCTTTGATATTTGCATAGTTTCATCCAAGATGTTAATCTTGCTCTCATAGTCTACTGTTAATGTGGTCATTAGTTTTTCCATTATATCATCCTATAAAATTTCTCCACCATTATTCCTGATACCTGATACTGCTTCATTAATCCTCTGATTGTAAGCTCTGATTTTTTCTTCAGGTAGCATCTCTAAATTATTGTATCTTTTCTTCCATGTTTTTCTGTGTGCATTCTTTACTTGGATATCTCCTTCAAAAATATCTTATACATATTTCTAAATTGAGTATGCTTTATCTGCCTTCTTGATCTCATAAAAGTCACTGTCAGATAGGGCAATGATTAGGGCTTCTTTGGCAATTGAATTTTGAGTGAACACTTCCTTTTGTTTAATTGTAGAGTCTTCTTCTGCAAGGTCTTTTAAGGTGGGAACATCAATTTCATGAGTGGAAATCTCATAGATCTCAAATCCAATGCACTAAAGATGTGTTATCATTTTTTTCTTCCAGTCAAGATAGGTTTCTCCATCAAATTTAGGACTCTCTTTCCTGAAGTATGCCATCTGATCTACCTTAAGTTGTTAGGCTTTCTCTCCAAGGTACTTGGCTCTGATACCAATTTTTAGAATAGTCCCTAGGGATAACTACGAGGGGGGGGTGAATTAGTTATCAGCTAGTTTAATTATTTTCTTCAATTAAATATAGAATAACATTAAGCATTAACACATTCAGATAACACAAGATAGAACAAAAAAAATTTGGTTACAGGGAAACCAAATAGGTAAAAACCCTGGTGGGAATTAGCACCCACAAAGAACTGTACTTGAGTATAATTATCTCTATTAGGAGATCTTGCAACCCTGTTAGGAGTTGTTCTTTACAATGCAATAAGTACAGTGACCTGGTTAAGGGTCTGAACCTGTTAGGAGTCTTTTACAAATAACCCTGTTAGCGGTGAGGACTCACTGTCCAAAAATCTCACTGCTAAAATGATGAAGGCTGCAACCTTTAGTAAAATAGATATGCACTATATCTGATAAATGAACTATTTGAGTAGACCTGTTGTCTTAATTAGTTCCAGTGTGTTGTATACTTCCACTTCTTCTTCACACAGATATTTTCTTGATGAATGAAGTGTATTTACTATCCCAAAACAATGGACATTCTGTTATGTACTTTTTTTGTCTCTTTTCTTATCATTCACACTTAGCATTTACCATATGAACTACTGTAAGTATCCTCCCAAAAGATGTGATCTTCATCAGATTTAGGATTCCCTTCAATACTTATTTAGTCAACCACATCAAGCACGCAAGCTGATTAGAATCAAGCAACCCAAACTGAATAGACGCGACACATCACAAAGTCAGCTCCACCAAATTAACTCTAACTTCATGATTCTGATAGAACACGTTTGGAACCTTTAGATAATTATCTTTAACTCATAACTAAACATGAATACAAAAATGCATATCACAAAGATAGGCGTGACTCAAGAAATAATGTAATTTCATCGGTTCTTCATAGATAATCTTCAGTCAATGTAACTGCCATAACTAATTAACATAACTCGACTAAAACTTCATATCTGACTCGGCGTGAATGCACATATCATCTAGAACATGTATATACCATGGAAATAAACATGCATAGCTCCAAAAAAATTATACTGATAATTGCATATAGAAAATTATTGTATATTATATGTTGTCATCAATGACAAACATACAATCAGCTATTTGCACAGAGGCAAATCTCCAAAAAAAACCCCAGTGGGGATGATACCCACAAGCATGCACTAAAGTATAGTGTCCCTTTTAGGAGACCTAGCCCTATTAGGAGCTGAATATTACATAGTACAATTCCTTGTTAGAGGAATAACAACATTTTTAAAGGTATGCAACACCCTATTAGGGGCCAACCGAGCGTACAGCTCTTACAATATACTTATGTTACAAAGTGTTCTCAGTAATGAACAAAACAAGCATCAGCAATGCTTAGATAGTTCCTGTTATAGCTCTTCAATGATATTTTTCATCCTCTACTCTTCCATTCACATCTCTCAAAACCATATCATATCCATCACATTCTTCACTCTACAAAATGTCTTCATATATATATATATATATATATATATATATATTCTAAGTTAGCTCTTTAGCTAAATATTACATAGTCGACTCTCAATAAAAAATACATTTGATAAAGAAAATATCAAATACATAGTCAGATCTCTTACATAATCAAAATATAGATTATCAACAAACATAATCTATCTTAGCTTTCCAGGATTCCATGTCATACTCCCCAAATAATCGCTTCAGTTCAACAACTCTATATCATTGTTCTGCCACTATCGCCTGTCTTTATTTCACTGTAACTCTCTGTAAACTTTACCAAAATGAAATTGATCTTAGGTAAAGTTCATAAATACTCCATAGTATCTCCTTCTAATCTCACACATCATAACTCATCTATCTTGATCTTTGATACCCAAAATACCTTTGTATTTATGCTCCGTACTTAGTCAATTTTAGAATAGAGTCACCAAAACTTAACTCCAGATCAATCGATCAATATGTCAGATGTGTTTCCATAAATGAAAACCAAAAATTGAATCATAACACACAAAATTGATCACTTTCCAACAATCTCTCCCTTTGGCATCTATGGAAACACTTAACAAAAAAATGACTAAGTGTTCCAACAAAACAAAAATTGTCTCTTCTTCTTCTTCCTCTATTTTATTTTTCTCTTCTCCCTTATACATTATCTTCTCCTCTTCTCCTATTAATTTTTCTCTTATCTCTTCTCACCCTTTGACAAAAATGAAAAAGGTGCATAAAAATTAATAGGACTAGTGCTTACTCTCCAATTTCATAATATCTCAAAAGGAATCTTCTAAGATCTTCACTTCTATACTCCATGACTTAATCAATAGCTAACTAACATGAATTAGTCCATTCAATGCAAATGATGTTGTCTCTGCTTCTTTCATATTTGTTGGCATAGAGTTAGCCAATGGTTCTACAGTATTTTCCATGTCAGATCAGTGAGCTTCAATAATTGATACCTTAGGAGTGATTAAACTCTTTAGCAAACTAAACCTTGTCATGACTCTCCCTTTCTCAATATCCAATACATTTATTTTAGCCAAAATTATTGTTTCTTCTTTGTCCAACTCCATTACAGATTGTGAAGATGTCTCATAATTGTCCATCATATTGTTCAAGGTTGCCCTATCCTTGGCAATAATGTCTTCAATGTTTTGAACATGCCTGATATGATTTATGCAATAACTGAATAGTGTTCTAGCATGTGTAATAAAACTCTTAGCATTTTCTGTAATAGTTCTCAGAATGCCCAAGTCCCATGAGATAGAATGGAAAAATTCAAACAATTTCTTCTCTGAGTAATTCTTATTTGCCTTTCCTTCTGCAATCTTTACCAATTTCTCATAATGACCATCAAACTCATCTAGTACCATCTTCAATTTTTCTATATCATCTCTTCTCTGGAAAAAAATAGGTACGAGAAGCAATTTTTTCACAGTATCGATTGGTCTAGTCATAACCTTAGTCTTCTTGTCACTCTTCTTCTCCGATCTCTCCTTTTCTTCAGTAAGTGCGGTGAAAGCTAAATTCACCAGCTCATCCTCATCCATATGACCAACATCAACATCTCTCAATCTCGATCCCTTTAGAATAGTAGGGGCATCTATCTCTATATCTTAATTTGATGTTACAACCAGCACTGGTGATAGGTTTTTCTTTTCTTTCCAACAATAAGATAAAAGATGTGTTTACCTTAGTTTTCACTTCATCTTTTTCTTCTTCTTCTTTTTGCTCCATTTCTTTCTGTACTTCTTCTCTCTATTCTTCCTCTTTGCATTATTCATCCTTATGTTCTTCATTCTCTTCCATAGCACTATCAATGTTTCCTTCAAAAGGGTCCTTCTCATCATGAGAATTGTCAAGTGTCACATGAAAACTAGAAACATAGAAATTTGGTTGCATAACATCTTTGCTCTGCCCAATACTTGCCTCAACTATCTTGGAACTCTCTCCCATTCATAAGGATGTAGGCATAGGTGCAGTCTTCTTAGGAATCAATGACATAAGTATCAGATACAATGCTCTCTCAGTCTCTTTAGTAACATCTTCATACTTCCTTTCCATAATTTTTACTAACCTTGCCTTTGTCCTCAATAAAGGTTTTAGTTCAGCAAGTAGTTTGTCTCTCTCTTGCATAGAAACTACAAGTAACATCTTATCAATTACTTGGCTCCTGATTGTCTCATCTTCAATGTGTGCGAGTTGTTTCCTTATCTCTAATCTCCCATACAACTCCTTAGGCACACTACCTTCAATCTCCAATAGATTCTTCTTAAAAAAAAGTAAATGATTTACTACAACGTCTTCAATCTTAAGTTTGTCAGTTTCTTCATATATGTCATAATATTTGTCTATTGTTACCATCTTTCCCTGCTCAATTTCTCTCTTCTCAATCATTATCAAGTTGGGTTTCCATACAGGTTTATCACATACTGATATTTTATCTTCTCTCATTGTCCTCAGTTCTTTAGGTGGTGAATTCTATCTAGAGGATCTAATGCTCACTCTAGGAACCAGTTCTACTACCTACGAGGTCTTTTGTGATGAAGAAGGGGTGTCTACATCAATGAATATAGTAGGTGCAGTAGCTATCATCACAACTTCAAGATGTGGAAGGGCTGAAGTACTACCACTTGCCAATCCAAAAGATCATTCTGCTAGTTTCCTCTTTACTTCCCTCAACTCTTCCTCTAGCAATCCTGCCTTAACTCCGTATCCATGAATAATGTTTTCAAATATTCTTTTCCTCAAGCCTCTGGTTTGTTCTTCTCTCACTTCAGCTGATTTTTCTTCATACATACTTCATCTCTTCTTAGATGCTATAACATGTTCTATCTACATTGTTAGTACTTCTAAACTTACTTCATATCCCATAGGATAACACCATTTATTTCTTGGAACAACTTCCTCAAAGCATACACAATTGGTTTCAACCATAAAACATATTGTATCCTTATATTTCTCAACTAAATCTTCAGGAACCATGTACCTTTCTTTTATTTTCCTCTGAAGAATTTTGATCATACCAAACAGCTCTCCATCTACCCATGTGTTGTTCTATCTTTGATAACTCTATGAAATCTGAATACCAGTAGGTATCCCTTTTCTCCAACCACTAGGATGCATTCCTGTAAATCTATGCTCAATGTGTATGTACATGTGCATTAGTAGTTAACCAAATCTGAAGGTTTTGGATTTGTGTTTCTTTATTAGCTTCACATTTTCCAAAAACTATTGTGCCAACACTTCACATAGATTATACTTTGTGTTTTCTTTCACCATTTTGTAGGCCATCATAATAACTCCAGCAGATACAGAATTAGGTCTACTACTATAGTATAATTTGTAACCAAGTATCATAGTAATCAATCTCACATCCTGCTGAAAGATGTCATTCATTGTCATGGATCACCTATCCCATTTCAAATGTGTTAGGGTTTTAAATATCTCCTTAACATGTTTCTCTGCTATAGGAATGATTCTAGTGTTTTCCAATCCAATAATCTCATGTATCAAGTCACTACATATCTTCATAGCTTGTTCCCCTATCCAAATAAACTAATCATGAACTCTACTCAACAATATCTTAATCCATTCTTCTTTGTTTAATTCATATAAATCAAGAATTTTCATAATTCTTAACTCACTAACATGTTTGAATTCATCTCTCATAATTCTATTATCAGTCATGTATTCCATTTCAGTAAAAATGTCATCAATACCCAGTATGTCATACTTGCCATGAATGTATGCACTAATGTATTCTACATGCAATACGCCGTAAGGTTTCTGAGAAAATGCTCCTTCAGGATCTTCTTCATAGGATTTGAAAGGATGTTTCTTGAATTTATACCTAGGTCTATCCATAACAACAAATATCAAAGGTGCATCCATACTTTATGTATAAGTGGATGATGTAAATACCTTTCACGCACTGAAATCTGAGTATTTTCTTTGATCGATCACGCAAGGTAATTGATAGATAGTCTAAATCTCTTTTCTCTCTGGTCTCCTTAGGTCGCTCTTTGTCAAATGGTAAGGAAATAGATAATCATTAGGTGCTTTATACAATGTTAAGTCATTAAAAGCTTGCATTACCCAATGTTGTCTAGTTGGCTATAAATCTAATGATAAAAATATATGCATTGTATGATGTTGCGCTCTTAAATATATGTTCCATGATGTTGGCCATGATCACCACTAAGCTCGCTAGGGCTCAATCCACATAATAAGGGGCAGGATATATTCTGATATCTTTATCAAATGCTCCCCCTAAGGCCATGATCATCCAATTAGGTCGATTCAGCTTTGTTAACATCAACCAAAGATCCAGTAGGATCTATTATCTCTCCCTGAACCAGTATATCACTTGTCTCCTTATTTTTCCATATCTTTCCATTGTTGTTATCTTCTACTTTCTTGAAACAATTTTCAAAGTCATTCTTTAAATCTGCAACTCTCTTACCAATGTCATTTCCATTCTTCTATGTATTCATAGGAGGTGGTAATCTTATGTGATTTACTCCATTATACCTACAAAACTTCACTATATGACTTGGATTGTTGCATCTGTAACATATAGGAGGTCTTCTATCCTAATTTACTTGTATCTTATACAAAACTTCACAATGTGTCCAATGGCATTACCTCTGTAACATGTAGGTTTCATAGTATGTTCTCCTTTATTGTCTTGTATGTATCTAGATTGATTGAGTTTCCTACATTCTACCTTCTTGTGCCCATATGTATTATAGTTGAAACAATAACAAAAAAAAGTCTTAAAAGGGGCATTACCTCTGCAGTCTCTTTTCATGTGTCCAAACTTGTTACAACTAAAGCATCTACCTGTGAAAGGTCTGATCTTCTCTTTAGGTTCTTCAAGAGTAGATTTTTTTGCATCAATCATCCCATCTAGTTTCTCTTCTTGATTCTTTGAGCATTTAGCTTCATTGAAAAAAATACCAGTCATATCACCTTTGGGTTTATGTTTGTCTCTTTGTTCATCGATCAAATCACTGCTAGAGTGAATTTTCTCAATATGTCTCTTTGCTTCAACAAGTTCACCTTTTATAATCTGATTGTATTTCTCTAAATTTAGATACTTGTTTTTATAGTGGTTAGCCTCATTCTTCATTTGTTCCATCAAAATATTTTCCTTATTCAAAGCTTCCTCAATCTTGTCTTTAGCATCTTTCTCTTGTTGAATTTCCTTTATCCATTCCTTTATTCTCAAGCTTCAGAGTGTCATTCTCTTTTTCAAGTTGCTTTATCTGGTCTGAATTGTCATTATCTGAGTCTTCTTTTATCTAAACCACAAGATCTTATCTCTAACTTATTGAAAGTTCAATTTTTTCTTTCAATTTCTTTATGAAACCATCTTCTCTCCTTATATTGAATCTCAGGTCTTCATTCTCAGCTTTAACTTTATCAAGGTCTTCAAGTGCAGCTTCAAAATTCTCCTGTAAATTATCTCAATCCATTCTCATATCCCTTAAGTTGTTAATCTTTCTCTCCAAGGGCCAAAATCTTTGATACCAATTGTTAGGATTAGGTAATACTGAGAGGGGGGTGAAACAGTATTACAGCACTTAAAATAAACTTTGAACCAATTCAAATTAAACCATAAGAATACTAAAATCAAAGAAACATAAAAAAAAAATAACATATTACCCATAACACCATTATTTGTTGTCAAGGAAACCCTGGCCAAAGGAAAACCCTGGTGCGGATGATACCCACAAGAATGCACTAAAGTATAGTGTCCCTATTAGGAGACCTAGCCCTGTTAGGAGCTAAATATTAAATAGTAAAATTCCTTGTTAGAGGAATAACAACCCTATTAAAGGTATACAACACCTTGTTAGGGGCCAACTAAGCTTACAGCTCTTACAATATACTTTTGTTACAAAGTGTTATCAGTAATGAAAAAAAAAGCATTAGCTATGCTTAGATAGTTCCTATTATAGCTCTTCAATGATCTTTTTCATCCTCTTCTCTATCATTTTCATCTCTCAAAACCATATCATATCCATCACATTCTTCTCTCTACAAAATCTCTTCATATATATATCTTTATCTTTTCTAAGTCGACTCTTTAGCTAAATATTACATAGTCGGCTCTCAATACAAAATACATTTGATAAATAAAATATCAAATACATAGTTAGCACTCTTACATAATCAAAATATATATTATAAACTAACATAATCTATCTTAGCTTTCCAGGAGTCCATATCATACTCCCCAAATCATCGCTTCAATTCAACAACTTTGCATCACTGTTCGGCTACTGTCGCTTGTCTTTATTTCATTGTAACTCTCTGTAAACTTTACCAAAATTAAACTGATCTTAGGTGAAGGTCATACATACTCCATAGTATCTCCCTCTAATCTCACACATCATAACTCATCTCTCTCGATCTTTGATACCCAAAATACCTTTCTATTTATGCTCTGTACTTAGTTGATTTCATAATAAAGTCGCCAAAACTTAACTCCAGATCAATTTATCAATATGCCAGATGTGTTACCATAAATGACAACCAAAAAGTGAATCATAATACACAAAATTGATCACTTTCTAGAATTTTGGGCACATAAGAGGCAACCAGATTCATTTTTGGGATGCCCACAACCACATTGGGATTATATTCAACCATATGGTGATATGCACTACGTTGCAAGTTTAAGGGAAAGTTATTCCCTATGCCTGATGAAGGGTGCTCCCCTTAATGCCACAAACACATAATAGAAATAGAGAAACAACAACCATTTGCAAGAACAGAAAATGGGCTTCTTATTATCTCCACAAATGTGGAATTACAAACTTTTAGAATTACAATATGCAAAGCCACATGGGCATTCCCTTTACAATATGTTGTAGGACAAAGCCTCAAATTATTACCCAGATCTACCCAGAACTATCCCGAACTGCCTAAGACAACACTACGGGCCTTCTTTATATAGGCAATTTCCACCGCCTGAGAAGGTTCCAGAAATTTAGCCCT
>MU226267.1:645839-666732 GCA_018584345.1 Thuja plicata | reverse complement strand
CACATAACAGAAATAGAGAAACAACAACAATTTGCAAGAACAGAAAATGGGCTTCTTATTATCTCCACAAATGTGGAATTACAAACTTTCAGAATTACAATATGCAAAGCCACATGGGCATTCTCTTTACAATATGCTGTAGGACAAAGCCTTGAATTATTACCCAGAACTGTCCCAAACTGCCTAAGACAACACTACGGGCCTTCTTTATATAGGCAATTTCCACTGCCCAAGAAGGTTCCAGAAATTTAGCCCTTAGGACCGACCAAAATTAGAATTATTTTATTTTTCAATTTAGTACATCAAAGTCAGCTCAAAATAACTTTTGAAACCCGAAAATTTTGAAGGAAAATTATTTTCTGCTATTTCAGTTGGCCCAACTTCCAGAGAACATAAGTCATCACCAGTTGACTCGATTGACTATTATAACCCCATTTCAGAAATGCCACGAAGAGCTCTACAACACTTCAATCATGCTAGCATCCTTTAGCCCAAGTTTCGACCTCATCCGGGGCCTCTAAAGCCTTCAAAACTGAGCCCGAAGTTTCTGTACCCTGTTTTCAATACCAAAAATTTTCAATATCTTCAAAACTAGACCTGATCTAGCCATGAAACTTTACTGGCAGGCTGATATGACTGAGATGAACCTCCACATGCAAAATCAGAACATTCCAAGATCGTATGACCAACTTACTAAAAATAGCAAGTTTCCATAAATAGCAGTTCTACACAAGGTACCCCTTATTGAAAAGAAAACAGAAATATTTTTGGGTGATGCAAGATTGCCCTTACACCCAGGATGCTCCTGCATCAATGCCTCTAGGAGTTTGGTTCATCTCTAGATTGATATGAATATGTAATGCATAAAATTTTATCAAGGTTTCAATGTTCCCCGCTTTGAAGGTCTATTGGATAAACACAAAAATCCAAAGGTCTATGTGCCTTACATACATCTGGATGGCCATGGGCTCATGAGCCATGTTGGGCACCGCCAAATGTTTGTATTCCCTTTGAAACTTATTATTGAAGATTATCAAGGGCTCATTTACTTCCTTCCTCAAGGAATATAATTGATGGTACAAGATGACCGGGTCTACATACACCCAAAACTAAATGAGGAAAGCAATCTTTATTTCTTGCTAATTATGGATTGAGTCGATAGAGAGTGAGAGATACCAGCTAAGTTTTTTGCCTCCAAATAATAGGGTAAAAATCTACACACCACATCCACATGAATAATTTAGTGATGGTCCATAGAATCCTTGAATTCTTGCAAGTGTTCTTCTGCATTCCAAAGGCCAAGGTGTTCATACTTTAGGAAAATCTACTCTAGTTTCTAAGGTAAGTATTTTATTCTGTCTAGAATCATCCCCAATAGGGAATGGTTTTGGTTGAAGTATTTCATCACAAGAGGGTTGGGAAAAATTTGTGCCTGGGGTGGTCCAGGGATCTGGGAGATGAATTATGGTCCAAAAGTAGAAGCTCATCCTTTCCTATTGCCCCTCTTAGCTCAGACTGAGGTTCCTAACTCTACAAACTCTCATTTTCTAGGGGTAAACCTAAGGATTCTATCCAATCTAATCAGGGAGAAAGACCCTAAATTTCAGAGCTCTCTACTACAAAAATAAATCTCAAAGGATTTGCAGGAGGAAATATCGGAGCCTTTAGACCTTCCCTCTAGCACCAGTTTTTTTACAAGACTTTTTTGCATGGACCTACAGGTGGATGCGTCAGGTGTTTCCAACCAAATTTTCCTGAAAGAGGGGAAAGGAACTTGGGTTCATGTCCTCCCAAGCACTTGGGTGTTGGTGTTATAAATATATGATTATTTTTTGTTGTCATTTATGTTAAACATAGTGTTCTGAAGGAGTTTGACTTTTTATTCGCTCAAGCTTTGTAGTTTGGAAATTTTCTATTCTTGGTGATGTGGGTTTGTTTACTAAACCTACAGTGTAGTGGAATACAAGTACATTTTTAGTGCTAAACTACAATGTAGTGGAAGATAGGTATGTATCATGTATGGTTTTAGAGCAGTTAAAGAGAAGTATGTATCCTATATGGTTTCATAGTAGTGCAAGACATGTATGTATCTTGTATGGTTTCATAATAGTGGAAGATAGCTATGTATCATGCGATCTAGAGAAAATAGATTTTTATAGTGTCTCGATGTTATACTTTTATAGCTATAAAATTGTACATTCCATATGTCTATGGTTCAATTGCAGTGGTATTGTGTTGAAAAATAGTTAATAGTTTAAGAATTGGAGTTATTTTTACTTTCTAGAGTATTTATATTCTAAAAATTAGGGATGAAGTTGTGTTGCTACTCATACATTTGGATTCAGGTTTTCGTCTTGGTTGTGGCATTCTCTGGTGATCAGGAATGTATTTTTGGTGTTTCAGAGAATATGTCATCCAGTGTTGTAGTTATTTTTTAGTTGTTGTTCTGATTTGGATATTTATTGTGGAATATTTTGATGTTGCATGTTGACATGAAATTTGGTGTGGCGTGTTGGCATGGCTTCTAATGTGGCATGTAGAGGTCTGGTTATAGCTAGCAAGTTGGCAATTTTATTCTAAACATTTGAATTATCATTGGTAATTATTATTCTTATTTTGGATCTGGCATTGGGATATTTTTAGCATGTCAATGGTCCATCTTTCTCCTAGGATGGATCATGCTTTTAGATTTAGGTCTAGTTATTATATTTATTGATTGTTGAAGTGTCAGATTTAGTTTTGGGGCTTATACTTAATGCTTATCTCTTATCTGGATGGGTTCATGTTATATGGGACCTATGTATTTAATGTTTATCTCTTATCTATTTAGGTCCTTAGTTTGGATACTTTTTACATAGGACTTATTTGCATTTTTTTATTGCCTTGGCCAACATGAAAATTATTTGTAATACCTTTTGGCATGGACAACATTAGTATAATATCCAATGATCTATCACATATTTAAGGACTATTGGTGCTTTGAAAAAATTCAAGTGTGAGGTGAGAAGCAAGTAAATTATACAAACCAGTTCAACAACCAGCAAAGCAAAGTTCAGTGATAGTGGTAGAGAAGGAAAGGAAGTAATAGTCTGTTGGTAGACTGGATATTGTTTTGCAGATCAGTTGCATTATCAAGAGACTCTATCTTTAACTACTTTAAAGAGGAGTAATTACTTTAAGATAGTGAGTCTTGGGTACCTAAATTTTTTACTATATATTTCTACTTTGAGAGTGAGCCTCTATATGCAAGTTTAAAGTAGTGAGCTCCTTCTTGTACTATAAGGAAATGATCCTTCTTATCTATATTCATTGTTGTATTTTTAGTGAGCCTTTGGTTTATAATATGGAGCAATGAGATCCTAATATTTTTTAATTAAATTATATAATTCAGTGAGTTATCTTTGTAGGAAAGCGCTCACTCTAGTTTTTACCAGTTTGGGTTTACTACATATAAATCTTGGTGTTCTTGTGTTTCTAGTTTTGTTCTTTACTTGTATATTGTTTCATGTGGTGATTACTGAAGTTAGTTTTTGGGGATTTGTTTTATGTTGATTCACTCCCTCTCTCAGCATCTGGAGTGTGTTTATCAATTGGTATCCTCTAGAATAATCTTAACCGCGTGAGGAAAATCTGGGATGGCGCAAAATCTACACTTTTAGGCATTGGTATTTGATGCAAAAAATTTCCCTTTTGGAAGGATAAAATAGAAGCATATCTTGAAACATTACAGAATGGTATTTGGGAGGTAATTCAATCAGGCTTTTATCCTCCTTTTAGAAGACCTTTTACTACTAAAGAAGAAAGACAAAAGGAAACAAATGTGAAAGCAAGAGCAATTACTTTTAGTAGTCTCTGTGACACATATTTTTGAAAAGTAGAAGGTTTGAAAGGTGAAAAATAAATATGGGATAAGCCGGTTCTAGTGTATGAAGGAGATTTGAAGACAAAATAAGCAAGAATATCTCAAACATAAGTATAAATTTCTAACAAAAGAAGAAGATCAGTGTTGAGAGCTACATCAACCAGGTTACTGATGTTGTTGATAGAATCAAAGCTATTGGTAGATATATAGAAGATACTAATATTATTCTCAATATATTATTAACCCTATCAAAGAATTTCATACCAATGAAATTTTCCATAAGGGAGAGAAATGAACTGAGTCAACATTCCATTTGGGTCACTTTTTGCATTTGAACTTGCAGAAGTTAAAAGAGAAATGAGAGATATTGCATTCAGAGATGTTGAAGATGCTAAAATAGAGACATGAAAATGTTGGAGGATGTTAAAGAATATCTTTCAAGAATATTCAAATGAGGTACTGGTAGATACAAAGGTAAGTTACCTCTTAATTGTTTCAATTGTTGAAGGTTGGGGCATTTTTCTAATGATTGCAAGTATGAAGATTATCATAGTGATTCAGAAGATGAAGATAGAAAACACAATGAAAGGAGATTTCATAAAGAAATTTAATTTCAAAGAGAAATAAAGAGAGCTTATGTTCCTTGGAAGAATACTTTTCTAAAGATGAAGATACTAATGAAACAATTGAGGAATCTTTGTTTTAGCTATTTATGAAAAAAGGGAGCAGATTGCTTTTCATACTAAAGTTGTTGTAGGTTCTTGGATCATAGATTTCAGATATTGAAATCATATTACAAGAGATAAAAGAATATTTATCAAGTTCAAAGATTATGATGGTGGAGAAATCAGATTTGTAGGAGAAGGAAGTGCTCAAATCAAAGGCACAAGAACCATCTCTTTTGATGGTAAGCATATAACTAATGATGTTTACTATGTTGAAGAATTGAAACATAATTTTTCGTGTTAGTCAAATGTGAAAAAAGGTTACGAAGTTATGCTCAAAAGTGATGTTTATACTATTAGAAAGAAACCTACTTGTAAAAGGGTTGTAGAAGGTTTTAATATTGTTGGTAACATCTATTATATTGAAGACAAATGTGAGAATCTTCTTTTCTATCTCAATACAACGGTAGATGGGGAGATGGTATAGAAATGGAACTTAATCAAGACAAAGTGGAATCTTATTTGTAAAAGGATGATGAGGATAGAAAGGTTGAATTAGAATATCTCATGGATACTGAATTGATTATGGTATAACATAGCAAAAAAATAATGACATGATAGTCTAGAAGTAAATAGTGGATCAAAAATAGAAAGAAGACAAAAAGGAAGTTGATCGGTGTATAGTAGACTAGAAGAAAGAGGGAGACAATAAGGACATGGTTGACCATAAATAAGAGGAAGACAAAAAGGACATGGTAAATCAGAAGAAGATAGTAGAAAATAAGAATAATATGAAAGATCAAAAGGATGTTTAAGATTAAAAAAAATGGTTAACCGGAAGCAGTTAGAAGATAAGAAACTAGTAGACTGGAAGAAGAATAAGGAAAAAAATAATTCAGTGCAAGAAAAGGACAAAAAGAGGATGAAGAATCAAAAATATCCTATTCTTTCTAGGTACTCTACTTTTAATGGTATCTTTTTTATTAAAAAAGTGTAGGACACAGAATTAATGATTTTAGAAGCTTGAGAAGGAATTATGTTTTGAATGGAAGATGTTATCATTGTGATAAGTTAGGGCATAAGAAACTTTAGTTTAGAAGTAAAGTGAATTATAGTGTTATACCCTGCATACCCATCCCTACATTTTGTAGGCAAAATGTTGGGTCCCCCCCTTTTTTTTTGCCTTTTTACTTTTTCTCTTGTTTTCCTCTGGCCTTTGCTACCGTGAGGGTTATTTTATTTGCTTTTTGGTTCTCTTTACTTCAGGACCAAGTCCCAGACTGTTTGTCCTTTTTGTTCTGGCTGGACCCCGGACTCTAGGATTCTCTGTCATCATGTCTTCTTTTGTTGGGAGGTGTGGCTGCATGGAATCCCCGGGCCCAGAGTCTGGAGGTTTGCCTTTCACGGGGGTTGCAGATGAAAGCAACATGTGTTTTTACCCTCACGATATAAATAGGATTTACCAGTCATTTTTACACTTACCACGACCAAATCACTCAGAGCGATTAAAGCGATTCAAAGGCAATTAAGGCGATTCAACAATGTTTAAGTTCAATTTTCTCTCTGTGATTAACGGTTGATTAATAGCAATTAGCAGTGTTGGTTCATGGTCATTCGAAGGTGAATTAGTTGCAGAGTTCCTCCCATGCTCATTCCTCTGCATTCTTTTGTTTTCAGGTAGGCCTTTTGTTTCTCCCTCGTGCTTTCTGGTTTTGTTTCTGTTTCATTTTGGTTTTGGTTTTCTTTTGTTGCGTCTTCTATTTTATTTTTTTGTTTCTGGTTTTGTTCCTGTTGTCACCTCCTATTGGTGGGATGTCTCTACCAGAGGATTGTCTTCCTTCTTTGCAGGTGTAAATTGGTATTTCATGTATATACCTTGTATTTTAGTGGTTTCTGTATGTAGTTGTATATAGTTTTTCCTCGGGTCAGCCTACGATTCATGCTTTCTCGCTCGCGTTGCTTTGGCCCTCTATATATTTCATGTATATTAATGTATATCCTCCCTATTTTGTGGTGATCTCATCATGCCCCATTCACATTTAAACCATATTATTGAGCTTGCCCTCATGGCGCCTTCTTGGTTCAAACTCGGCACCTTTCCCATTCGAGCCATGGCATTTTTCTCTCTCTTCTGTCCTTTCATCTTAATGGCAGGATTAATCCCCCATGAGTGGGCATTCAAATAAAATCCCATCTGGCATTCATTTCTCTTGTGTCAGCCCACTTATGGCCATTAAGAGTATTTACACCATTTGTTGTGCGACCACGTGACAACCCATGTCAGCCAAGTATGGCTCGCTACCGGTCACGTAGACAATGGCTAGTTCCTCTAGACTCTAGGTCCTAAGAAGTCCTTGGGTCTTCATCCCATTTTTTTTGTCACCTAAACTAATATCCTGGAGCCTCTGTGTGTTGATTGAAATCTGATCTTTGCTAACTTTGATATTCCAAGATTTTGATGCATACTAATACTTCTTGAATAGGTGTGGAATGGTGGTCGATTATCCAGAGTCCCTAAAAATGTTGTATTTTCATCATATTATTTGTATTGATGGTTCTCCGGTCTTGTAGGTTGCAAATAATTCATCAATGTGGTTGAAGTAATAACTCCTCCTAGAAGTCTGGAACTTCCAACCACCTCCACTCGAGCAGCCACAAAAACAAAAGAAGAGAAGATGCTCACCAAACTTCCATTAACCTCCAAGTAAGCGAGGGAGGGTGTCCTTGTGGGGTCCAAAGTAGGCTCCAAGTTGTAGCAAATAATAGATACCGAGCCCAGACTATAGGCTGAAATGCAGAGCCTAATCCAAACCATATACCAACAAAGGGTCACTGGAGACGATATGGCAAAGTACGTGGCTGCCTCCAGAATAATCAAGGCTGTAAGTTTTCCCTAATTGGTGCAAGAACCAAAGTTGATCCTTCAACTAGTGATAGTTTATAATTCCCCCACCGGGTTGTTTTACTCGCAGATCCCCTACCACTGCACTATCCGATAACTATTGTCAATTTGGATGCAACCACTTTTGCTTCGGGGCTAGGGATCCTGAATTTAAGGGAGCCATTGTTATCTCCTATTCCATATCACTAAAGGAGTCTAAGGAGATATCCCTCCTCACCTGACAACATATCAATACTCGCTGGCTGAAGTCCCCGAGAAGGGACTATAAGAAGATGAAGCAAGAAATTCCCTGCAAAGACTTCAAAGAATGCATTTAGGTGGGAATCATATTTTTTTGCAGGCTCTTCATAAAGCCCCACGCCTGGGAATTTTTAGCATGGATGTATTACTTCCTCTACTACATCACTACTCACAGTCAGACCTTTGACTGGGTGACCATCATTTCTAATCATGTAGATACGCAACTAAAGAGTGTCCTCCAAAATTCAAAATTCTACATGACATCCTATGTATTGTGGGCATTGGCCCAATAGAGACCTACTTTTTAGGGTTTGTAGATAGCAAGCATTCTCATAAATGGGCCTGACCAGTTGGTTCCATGGGAGCATTATCCCCAAGTTCAGTGGGAACTTAGCTTCCCTAATTTTTGTAGGGTAAATGACGTGTTCATTTACTACAACATTTTGACACTTACTCGGGACACCTGGTAACAGTTGTCACAGGAGGCGATAAACCTGGTGAGCACTTACGGTAATTATTTTATTCAATTCTAGTAGAAAACATATATTCAGGTGATTGACTTATCCAGGAAACCCTACCTACTCCCTAGGTATTTTAGGGATAGGATCATTCTTTTGGAAATCTATAGGCAAATCCTGGAGCTCTTCGCATTCTTTGCCTTGAAAAAGGTCATATCAATTCCATTCTTGATCACTTGTGGGAACTATTCTTGTAGTCTCACGGAAGCCAAGGAGGCTGATAATGAATTAAAGAGACTGGGACTGGTGGAATTCCACCATACCAGAAGCAATTTTGATCCAGTAGGAAAGATAAGGGAGGTGCTACCCTAGGCATCCACTCCGCACAAAGATGACTTTGAAGATTTCTGGGCAGATTGTCAGGATAGTTTTGATCTTCGGGCCAAACAGCACTCCCAAATGTCTAAGGATTTAATGAAGGCCCTCAACCTTCGAGGCTTCCTAAAATATTTCATAGACGATGGGCCTCTGGAGGACCCATCATATAAAGAGTAGGGGATTGACAAATTGGATCTCCCTCTGGTGGATTTGATCACCCCAAAGAACTTAACAATTGAAGAAGTGTGTTGCCCCATTATTGATAATAGTCATAAGTATTTTGAGCAGGCATGTCTAAGGAGCACCTATAAAGGCCCAATTGTGTGGAGGTCTACTTTGACCTCCGGAGCCACAGGACCAAGAAAAAGCAAAGGGAAGGAGAAATAAAGTGCCCAACCCAAGTACCTTCCCAGGGTCCACTCCCCATGATGAAACAAATTCATGAATAGATGGAGGAATCCAGGCTAACAAGCCAGAAGATAAGTGCCCAGCTTTCCTGTAGTCTCTTGGCAACTCCAGTGGGATCTGCCTGCCCACCGAGATCCCCTTCATTGGAAACACTAATGAGTAGGAAGACATTTTCCAAGGTGGAGTCTGTAGATATTTTGGATGCTAGAGCCCCATTACAAAGAAAGAAGAAGCAGAAGGTAGCACATCCCCCAAGCATAGACATGGGCCCTGGCATGCCCAATGTTCCCCCATTAGAAGTCAGTTCAGGCTCCCCCGAACTGGATGATATTTTAGAGAACTCTCCCCTGCATGATGACTTAGATGACATCTTTAGTATAGATGAGCTCATGAACTTGCATGAGGAGATAGATAAGGAGGTGGAAGAAATAGTCGCACAAGAGGTAGAGATAATCCCCGATGAAGGGGAGACACAAGAAAAGGAGGTAATCCAAGATCAAGAGGTCTGAGAACCTGAAAAGGAACTAGAATAGAAGGAACCTAAGTAGGAGGAAATACTAGTCTAGGGGACCAAGATAGGTTCAAGGAAAATCAATGATGAGCGACTGACAACTGGGGAAACCGAACCCACGGGATCAACCATACCCCAACCGTCACGCTCCAAACACCTATGGTTACTCTGAGTGACCAAGTGCCCCAAAGTATATTCAGCGAGGTGGTCTCAGTGGCCTAATTGTCAAACATTGGCTAGACACCTCCACCACCTCCAGAGAACCTTCCAACAGAGAAAGATGTTCCGGTGAATAACGTCGAAGGTGAAAAATAGCAGTAGGATGAGGGGAGAAACCTCAAAGATACAAATGTCGATACGAAAGATGCTGAGAAGGGCATGGAAATCCTTGATAATATAGGTGATGTTGGTGTTGACGGAGATGAGATCCTAGAAATCATGGATAAGGACGCCACCAGGGCAGAAGAAACTGAAGCCTCCGGAGAGCAGGAATAGGAATAGGAAAATGAGAAAGAGCTTGATGAAATTTAGATACTAGGAATGTGCCACCAGATTTAGAAGGAGGTCCCAATACTCAAGCCTTGGCAACAAAAATAACCCAGCCACCACAATGGCTAGTGGAATCTAGAAAAAGGAAGGGCTTGGCGGTAGCAGGTGTTCCCCTCTCCTTGGCTGAGATGATGTCCCAGAATGCAGATGCCAAGAAGCCTAAAAAGGCCTGGATAGTCCATACCCTCCGAACTGATCTAGGAGGAAGTACAATTGCAACAATTGCAACACCTCCCCCAGATAGAGAAGCGGCAGAAGTATGGGCTGAAGATTACGCAATCACAGAGGTGCCTCTAGGGAGGAGAGACAAGCAGGGAGAACTAGACCTGCTAAGGGAGGAAACCTGGGTAGTTGAAGCCCGGTATGATAAACAAATGCAGAAGTTGAAGGAGGAAAGAGCAAAAAATAAAAATCTCCTTAGAATTTTAGAAGGGCTTACATAGCCACTGGCTGAGATCCGCTTGGAAGCTTCCACCTGTGGACCACCGCTTTCGCAGGGTGACATGGATGCTCTTAGGGACATGAAGAAGAAGGTACAGGTTGTGGATGGGTGGATCACCAAACAAATAAAGGTCATAAGGAAATTTTTGGATGTATCACTCCCGAACCTTTACTTGGCCAAAAATTGCTTGGGCCAAGTAACCAATTCCATTTTTATATGGGAAGGGAGCCTAGAGAAATATGAAGGGTGGAAGACTAGATTATATGAAGTCATCAACTCCGGGGAAGAGGTCGTCATAGAGGTGGGAATTTTGGGAGAGGAATCATTTGAATTCCTCCAAGCCCAGTACTCTAGACTTGGCCTCAAGATTGAGGTATGCAAGCAACTAGTCACGGCCCTAAAGGAGAAATTCACGGTGGTCTGGTATCCATTGGACCTATTTAAAGAATTCATTGGAAGGGTGTCATAGGTTGACCCCTTCATCACTGGAACATGTGCCCTAGAGGATTATGTCCTTAGTAAATATGATGAGTTGATGGAGTCTCGATTTCAATATTTTGGAGACTTTGATGGAGGAAAATTATCAAGAATATCTAAGATGATGCTATAGGCGCATGACTTAGTAAAAATAGTAGATGAATTCTTGGATGGGGCCAGGGAGATTGAAGAAAATTTTGGAATTGTCCGTGACCAGTGGAATACCATTAAGGACATAGATGAAGATGGCATCAACCAAGTTTTGGAGGCATTCAAGAATAGTAAGGGACAATAAATTTCTCCAGATTCTGGGGATTTTTCACCAGCAAGGTGTATTTTAAGCATTCATTATTCTTTGAGTGTAAGCTCTTGGATCCCAGAATTCTAGATCCAATAGTTTTTCATTCTTTTGATGACCCACATCCAGGTTCCCTGAAGCCAATCGGTCATTATCAAGTAGTTAATAAGGGTGTCAAAAAGTAGGTGACCCTAGTAAGGTATGTCAGATAGAGGGATGGCCCTGATAGGTGATCTTCCCAAGGTGCCACTCCAACATTAACTACCTAGTGCATTGAATATAGTGAGCCACATTTTTCATTAATGAGGCATGTAGCCTTGAACTCCAGGAAGATCAAATTTCTTCTATTTCCACTCTGGCGCTCTTCTCGAGCCCAATTTTTCCATCCTTTCTTATTGTCTTCTTTTGCCAATCTGTCAAACCTCTGCTCTTTTTGAGGTGATTGTAAAGTGGCGCAGGTAGTACCGGCCATTGGATATTGTATTTTATTGTTGAGTGTATAGTTAGATTAGGTTAAACTTTAGGGCAAGTATGTCTATAAATAAAAAGTCTGACCTCACTTCAAGGGTCAGCAAAATTGATGATTTTGCAGTCCAACACTATTTGCATTTAGCATTTCATTTCTTGTAGTTGTAGATCTCAGTGCTCAGTAGTTCTTATTAGTTCTCAGTAGTTAGATGCTCTCTTAGAGCCATTGATGTACACACCGGTGATGTTGGAAACCTGTTAATGAAGAAAGAAGAGTTTTGGAAATGACATTGTTGATGTTCTTATCTCTAAGTTAATGCTCTTTTGTGTTGTATGTTTCTAATGTCCTCTTCTCATATGTTTTAAGTAGATTAACAACCTCTTTTCCCCCTTTCTATTGAATATGTATGAACTTTTGGTTCTATCTGCATTCACTATTTAGTGTAGCATGTTAGAGCATTGTTGACATTAGAAAAATGTGGTATGACTATAAGTAGAAGTAATGAACTCTTAACCTTGGCGTATATTTTGCTCTTTATTTGGTAAACTAACGCGTGCTTACAGGAAACCCTGACCTAGCAAAATCCCTAGAGAAGATGAGCTAAAACCAGCTATCCCCCCAAAAAAAAATAGTCACACACCTAACTTAGCTCCCCACACTGTCGAGACCCAACACTCAGGTGATTGAAGGCCTGGGGAATTTATTCCCCAGACAACCTTTACAGGCGAAGTTGGTCGGTACCTCGGTACCCAGTGACAACTTAAATTTGTTGATGAGACCGGTCATAAAGTCCCGTCAACATATAGTATAATTAATGAGAACAAATGTGTCAAGACCTTCAATGGATATTTTAATTATTACAATGGATATGGTCACAAAAAAATTGAATGTAGCATAAATATCAATGTCAGTAATAATGAAATTGCTAAAATGAAAAAGGATGGTTTTGTTTTCTATAAATGCAACAAGATGGGACATATTTCAAGGTTATACAAGGATAGTATGGTTTTTTGTAGATGTAACATGACAAGACTTATTGATAAGTTCTCTAAGAATTTTGAAGAGCATGGTGATTGTTTTCCATTTGCAGAAAACTCAAAAGAAAGGAATAATATATATTTGTTGTGGAATATAGAGGGTGTTCCTGATGGTGGTTTGGCATCCATTCTAGATTTTATTTCCTCCTTTATTAAATGACTCAGAGTGTAGGTTTTGAGGGGGAGTCTTTATCTATCTTCCCCCTTGAGAATGGATGTTGATCATTTTCTCAGCATGGCAATAAGGTAAGAATACTTCTTTGAACATGAAATTTGTGTTTTATGGTTTTAAAATGTATTTGTTTGGTTGATGGTATCATAAATTTTTATTTCTGAGATGTATTCAAGTATGGATTGGAAATATGATGTATTAGTTGGATCAAAAATTAAGAAACATTTGAATGATAGTGCTATAAATTATAAAAGTTCTCTTGATAAGTTGATAAGTCTGTGGAGTTGTTTTCTACTAAATTTGATGATTGGTTAAAGGAGAATATGATTTTGTGTTGTTAGGAATAACAGTCCACAAGCACAACTGAGAGGGGGGTGAATTAGTTGTAATATAGAATATTAAACTTTAAACTTTATAAACCAAAACTTTAATGCAAATGTTAACACAGTAAATTCCAACACAATACTTGTCGTCAAGAAAATCCTATTAAAGATAAAACCCCGGTGAGAATTAGCACCCATAAATAATGTACTAAGAGTATAGTATCACTATTAAAAGATTTTAGCCCTGTTAGGAGCTTATTACAATGTTACAGTACACAGTCCATGTTAAAGGACAGACCTTGTTAGGAGTCAAGAGTAACAATGGGCTCACTACCCGAGCACACTTCCCAAAGAAGGTTAAGGCCAGCCTCAAGGATTAACAATCCAAACAAGTGTATATAGAAAATATACAATCCAGTGAACTATTTGATAGCAACTATCTTTGCTTGGTTAGTTCCAATGAAATATTCTTATCACAAACTCTTCTCTACATCCAGTAGCCAACAAGCCTTACAACTTTCACACTTCTTTGCCTTTTCAAACTCTACCACATCTTTCCAAAAGAACAGATCTCTCATATATACCCTATTACAATAATTCATTAGGTTAGCCAATAAAGCTTTCCAAATACACAAATAAATAATTAGGTAGGCCAATTAGGCTTTTCTAATATACAAATAATTTTTTAACCCCTTGCTAAGATACACACGGTACCTATAACAAGTAAACATCAATTACAATCCATTAGTTATACTCCAAGATCTATAATCCACACTCAAAATTCATAATACACGCTACATGTCTGAAGTCGGCCACCAAATAGGTCTCCTCCAGAATACATGCTATAGCTGACATCACTAGTACTCTCATAGCTATCTATCAACAATGAAAATTCCTCACTATGTCCTTTGTCATCCCATAAGCTCGCATACTCTGAAACATCTTCATTTGTAAGATATACGCAAAATATAGAGACCTGCTCTGTCAAGCATTTCTTGTCAGTCTAGAAACCAATCTTCACTAAATAATATGTAGCATCATCAATATGTAATCTCAAGTCAAGCTACCTTTAGAATAAGTTCATCACTCATTTGTCTATATATCCCTGCCTTTGATCATTCTGAATCATCCATACAGTGTATGTGCACTTCTTCCAATCAAATAACCAGTCTATTCTCTCTGCAAAAATATATGTTGACATCAGTGAAAAAACATTAATATTAATAGCATAAATAGTATTCAAATCTGATATCATCCAACAATCTTCCCCTTTTCATTGATGGAAACATATGGAAAATTCCATCAACCCAAAAATTACTCTCTCTCAATACAATCTTCTCAATATCCTCAACACAAATCTCCCCAAAATAGTAGGGATTTTCACATAGAATCTTTCCCCCTTTGGTAGCAATAGAAAAGGGTGCCATAACTCAACTGTAATCTTCTATAAGGTGTATATTTTTCAAATCTTCATGTCCAATAGCTAGGTACAAAATCACCCAAATGTGCTCCATAGTGTTCCTGTGAGCACTCCCCCTAAGGAGTAGATCCATACATCAAGTCCAGATAATGATATAGCTTTGAAATCCACTAGAGTACTGCATGTATCCATTTATTAATTATCACTGAGAGGGGATCTCACCCCAAGCATGCTTTTGAGATATTTAGAAGCATATTTTGGAAAAGGTTTTGTAAATATATCTGCTATTTTTTCCTTTACGCTAATATATTCCAATCTAATCTCTTTCTTTGTTACCTTCTCCCTAAAGAAATGATACTTAATAGAAATATGTTTAGTCTTTGAATGCATTATAGGATTCTTTGACATATTCACTGTGCTAGTGTTATCACAATGGATAACCTCTAGCTCTTCAAAATTATTCTAATGTCCTTTAGCATTTGTTTCATCCAAACAACTTGTGTACAATTTATTGTAGCAGCAACATACTCCAATTCAGTAGTAGAGTGAGCAATACAATCCTGCTTCTTACTTAACCAAGAAACCAACCTTTTCCCAAGGAAAAATTCTCCACCACTTGTACTCTTTCTATCATCCACAATACCTATCCAATCAGCATCAGTATAAGCCTGCAAAATAAATTCATTTGATTTTTCATACCACAATCCATATTCTATTGTTCCTTTCAAGTATCTAAAAATTCTTTTCACAGCAGCAAGGTGTGTCTCTTTAGGATCTGCTTGATATCTTGCCACAATTCTAACTGTATTGAAAATATCTAGTCAAGTGTGAGTTAGATATTGTAGACCACTAATCATCAATTTGTACTTTGTCTGAAAAACACTTTGAGTCTCATCATTACTAGTCAACTTGTATCCAGTCACCATGGGTGTCCCAACAAGTTTACAATCTTCCATTCCAAACTTTTTCAACATTTCCTTAAGATACTTGGTCTGAGTTATAAAAACACCATTCTTACTCTGATTAATTTGCAAACCAAGAAATAATTTCATCTCACCAATCATTGACATTTCAAATTAATTTTCCATTTATTTAGAGAAATTATTACTCATCTTATCATTGTCTCCAAAAATGATATCATCAACAAAAACTTCTATGATTAAGATTCCATCTTCATCAGTTCTTAAAGTAAATTATTGTCTGCATTACCTTTTCTGAAACCAAGACAAAGTAAGTACTTGTTCATTTTTGCATACCATGCTCTCGATGCTTGTTTCATTCCATAAAATGCTTTCTTCAATTTACAAACCATGTCTTCATCTTTAGTCAAAGGAAATCCATCAGGTTTCTCTATGTATACTTCTTCTTCCAAATCTCCATTCAAGAATGATGACTTCACATCCATTTGATATAATTTAAAGTCTTTATGTGCAGCATAAGCAAGAAATAATCTCACAGCTTCTACTCTAGCAACAAGAGCAAATTTTTCTTTAAATTCTATGCCTTCTTGTTGCAAGTAGAATTTACAAACCAGTATAGCCTTATTTCTTACCACTATTCCTTCCTCATCCATCTTATTTCTAAAAACCCATTTAGTTCCTATCACATTTTTGTTCTTATGTTTTGGAACCAATTCGCAAGTATATTTTTTCTTTACTGTTCAAATTCTTCTTCCATAGCTTTAGTCCAATATTCATCTCTACATGCTTCATCAGTAGTTTTGGTTCAACTTGGTAAATCAAACAAATTTCATCTCTAACTCTAGATCTAGTCATCATACCTTTACTTGCATCACTAATGATTTGTTCTTCAGGATGGTTCCTCTTAACATACCATGGATTCTTTGGAGTCTCAGTAACCTCAATCAACTCATCTTGAATCTCATTATCAACCATCAAAAGTTCTTCAGGTTTAGCAGTGACCTCTTTTATCTCTACAATCTAACTACAGTCATATATTCTTTCCTAAATCTGAAAATTTTCATCTATCCTCTTATTGGCGCTTTCAATCAAATTTCTCAATCTCATATTGAAACATTTATATGCATTTCTCTTAGTAGAATAACCAAGAAAAATACCTTCATCACTTCTAGCATCAAACTTCTCTATCCCATCATCTCTTTTGATATAACATTTACTTCCAAATATTCTTAAATATTTTATAGTAGGTGTATGATCAAACCATAATTCATAAGGAGTATTACTTATACCTTCTCTAATCTGAATTCTATTCAAGGTGTACACAACAGTACCAACAGCTTCCCTCCAATGAACATGTGATACATTTCCTTCTAGCAGTATATTTCTTGCATTGTATAATATTGTTTGGTTTCTTCGCTCTTCTATCCCATTCTATTGTGGTTTCCTAGGTGCAGATGTCTTTTTGTATATTCCATGCTCTTGATAGTAGGTATTAAATAAATCTGATTTAAATTCACCACTTATGTTTGATCTCAAACATGTTATCTTCAAACCAGATTCACTCTCAACTTTTGCATTGAATAACTTGAATTTGTCAAATGCTTCAGATTTCTCCCTCAAATATGTAACCCACATCATTCTATAAAATTCATCAACAAAAAGTATAAATTACCTTTCACTATAATTGTAACACCCCAAAATTGGCATCTTGCAACCCTAACCGATTTTGTTGCATTTGCCATTCTTCTAGATCATCAAAGTCCTATTGTACTAGGCAATTCTGAGTTTTTAACTGACTCTACTCGACCTGAGTGTCAAATGTAGAAAATCCTAAATCTACATTAATCATACATCATATTTAATTCCAAAAATATCTATTGGCTAAACAAACCTTATGATCGAATTAATTTAATTAATAAAATTCTAGCACTTTAATTAAATTAAATTCACCCTCTTTAGCTAAAACACATGAAAAAGGAATTAAATAATATTTAATTATTAAATAAATATCCTCATTTCAATAATTGAATTTAATTATCTAGATAATTGAGAAAAAGCAATTATGAGGTCATATTTATTTAATTAATTGAATATTCTCTCAAAGATTTTTCTTTTATTCAGAATTGGAAACTTCTCTTTTAAGAGAGAAAAATAGATAAATCAAATAAAACAATTAAATTCAAAGAAAATAGAATTAAATCAAAGAAAAAAAATAGTTAAAGTAGGAAGAAAACAATTTATTTTATTCTTTTGAATAAAGCTTTCTGTTTTTAACTGGCTTTTCTATCTGTTTTATTTCAAAAAGGAAAGATTCTATTCTGATCATCTCAGAGTCTATAAAAGAACTCTCATTCTTCATTCAAAACCCCTGAAAAACTCTACTCATTTTGCATTGTTAGAATACTGAATTATTGTCTCATTTTCTTTCTAATCTCATATAGAATAATTTCATATTGCAATAAGATAGTTTCAATTTCTAGATTAAATTGCATTGAAATCATGTCTTAGCTAAATCTCTCATATTTCATTTCTTAGCATATGCTTGCATTGTATTGCATCGATCATGAAAAATCCTTCGTTCTTAGATTGGTCCATGGTTGTGAGACTCTCGTTCTGAGAGCAATTTCAAAAACCCCATCTGGATAGAATGCAATAGGTCGAATCATGCAGGCAGATAAGATGAACAACGTCATATTCAATCTTGTGTGTACCTGGTGAAGAAGGACTATGTTGAAGTGTATGGTGAATTAACAAGGCCAAATTTACCAGATACATTTCTGACGGCCACCGTGGGGCAGGTATATTTCTATCTAGCCTCATTTCATTTCATATTTTTCACTTTTTTGCATTTTGTCCGTACTTCCGTACAAGTTCTGTTTTAATTTCGTGTGAACTTTATTTTCATCTTGCGTGAACTTTCTAGTTCTTCGCGTGGCTTAGAGAACTTCTTTGCGTGATCTAGTATACTTTATCTCATGAAATTGCAGTCCAGAGCTTTCAATTTAATATTTCATTGCCTCATTTTTCTAACCACTTGCTATTTTCTGACATCTATGACTCTCTGATTTTATCTTTTGAAATAGCATAACAGTGGTGAGACAAAGAAAAGCCATCACAAACTTCTGACATGTTTGTTGCAGGAAACTGATATGAAGAAATGCATTACAAACTACTAATGGGTTTTATTGTATGACATTTGTCAAAGACCTTGCTTGTTTTTGCAACTTCCTTTATTTGTCTTCAGTAGTTAAAACACACTTCGGTTGGTGCTTAAAATGAATCATTGTCTTGCGTGATTGAAGTGTTTTTTTTAGATTGTAATCCTAAGAACTACATGAGGGTATCATCTCCCCTCGCTTTTATGTATCTTGGGTGTAAGATAAATTCATGTGATTCTTCTAGAGTAGCTACCTCTCGAGAGCTTTAGCAGAGCTGGTGAGAGTGGATGCCCAACCGGTAACAGGCTAAAGCCAAGCCCTTCTAAACTGGTATACAAAAAATACTATTGTGATTAATGTCACAATAGACAGGTGTGAATTCATTGTGGCAACCAAAATCTCCTCTAGTACCCTAGTGGTGTGTTAAAGTCCCAACATCGTTAAGGTGAAAGCCTTGCTTTGAATGGATTGGGAGGGCCCCCTTTATTGGGAAAATGACTTGATCACAACCACTTGAACGGATGACCTTACTACAAACTGTTGTTCTAGTTTTCCAAAAACCCTCTATCTATTGGCGCGGAAGGTTAGAGATAGACTAAGACACCCCACATTTTTATGGCTTTTAGTAGAGATAACAGCCCTTTGGGAAGCAATTCCTTTGGGGTTTGAAGCTTGGTATGCCTAAGAAGTGAGTGCATATGTAAGGAGGAGCCCGTGCTTCCAAGCTTCTAAGTTATCTGCTAAGAGTAAGTGTAGCTAAACTTCAGTTTAAGTGGGGATTCAACAGATATTGTCCTAGCTATCCTAGGATTGTAATGTGCTTGTTCTGGTACTATAAACATTTTGTTTAATGTGTTTTGCATGGGTGTATCACTTGAACAATCAAAACTATCATCAAAACACACAAACTATCAATCTTGAACATGTCCAAAACAATCTGTAACTTGAACTATCTGTTGGAAAATAGCATGATTTCATCTTGGAAAATGCAAACTGGTCTTAACAGTCTGATTATGTAAATGTACTTTTTTCTACATTTGCATAGTTTCACGTCAAATTTCCCAATCTTCGCGCGAGTCGGTGAAAATTTTCACACGGTACAGAATTCTCTGTCGCGCGACATTTGGCAATAGTGACACTTTTTATCAGTCATTATTCTGTCCTCTGGTGTCTTTCTTCATGTGAAGCAAGCATTTCTTCATGCGGCCCGGTGAGAATCTTTGCGTGACAGCATTTCGTCGCGTGAAACTATAGCCTTTTGTCTAAAACAGCGAGCTAAAATCTACCAATCAGTTATTCTTCTGTCAAATCTTTTCTCTGATATGGGTCTATTTTTCTGCCATCTATCTCCACACAGTCTGAAACTTAGTTTCTTGGGTTGAGAACTACGTGATTCTTTCTTAAACTGATCTTGTCTCATGTCTTTTTTATTTATTTCATCTGTGTTGTCATGCCTTGTGTCACAATAGTCATCTCTTGGCTTTTTTTAGCCTCATCTTAGATGATTTGCACCAAGGATACTTCACCTTTTGGCACGTTTGTGCAATCTTTGAGACAGTTTCAAGTTTGGTCCTAGTTCACATTCCTTGTTCAAAACTTTGTCTATGACTGTCACAACTCGAAGTGGCAAAACATTTCCTTTAATCAATCAAGATGAATTTGTACTTTCCACACTATTACTAGCTACATCTAGTGAGGAATCATCTTGATCTCCTTCCCCAGTACGACGACCTTACACTAAATGGTCATTTCCTATGGATCTTAGTAGGGTTCAAAATCCTTTGTTCTAAGAAGACCCAAATTCAGAGAACACTCAATCTTTTCATACCAAGTCTTTACACCTTGAATCCTTGCATTCTAGCAAGATGGTAGATCATAAACAATCAGGTGGTGAGGTTAGCAGAACTGACCTCTTTAAAACTTGGGGTAAGTCCCATGCTAAAGGCCCCCCTAATGATGTAGAAGTTGAAATCACTCAAGAAGATATTGCAAAAGCTCGTGCTAACAAAGATTTCTGTAAAATGATGGGGATTCTACTAGCTGAAGAGAAAGAAAAATACATTCTTGAACTAGTCATTCAAGGGGCTAAGTTACCTTCCAATTATGCTTTAGAAACACTTGTTGAGAAAGAGGAAGAAACTAAAAATTCCCACTTGCGAAAAGAAATGCAAACTATGTGAGAGCAACTCTCTCAACTCTTGAAA
>MU226267.1:595616-631980 GCA_018584345.1 Thuja plicata | reverse complement strand
TGCTAATCTCATATAGAATAATTTCATATTGCAATAAGATAGTTTCAATTTCTAGACTAAATTGCATTGAAATCATGTCTTAGCTTAATCTCTCATATTTCATTTCTTAGCATAATCTTGCATTGTACTGCATCCATCATGAAAATCCTTCATTCTTAGATTGGTCCATGGTTGTGAGACTCTCGTTCTAAGAGCAATTTCAAAAACCCCATCTGGATAGAAGGCAATAGGTCGAATCATGCAGGCAGATAAGATGAATAACCTCATATTCAGTCTTGTGTGTACCTGGTGAAGAAGGACTATGTTGAAGTGTATGGTGAATTAACAAGGCCAAATTTACCGAATACAATAATAAGATTTTGTTCTTGTAGGACCACAGAGATATGTATGCACCAGATCCAACTTCCCTTTTGTTGAATAAGATTTTCTTTTAAAAATGCTTCTAGTCTGCTTCCCCATAACACACTCTCTACACATAGTGTTATATGGATTCACAATCTTAGGTAGATCTCTTACAGCATTAGTCATACTTTCCTTCACAATGTTGTCAAAGTTAACATAAGAAAATCTTCTATACCATACTTTGCAATAAAACAAGAAGCTTCAGATGTGTTCAATTCAAATACATTACCTCAGATTTAGTACCAGATGTGATCATGTTTCCTATTTTGCCTCTGATAGAGCATTTCACATCAATGAATTTCAATTGATAACCTCTATCCACTAGCTTCCCAACACTCAACAAATTAATTATGCTTAAGTCCATCAACAAGTAATACATTGTCAGTATTAGTTTTTACATTCAGATAAATAGATCCAACTCCAATGATAAGCTTAGGAGTATTTTCACCAAATATAACAACACCACAATCATATCTTTTCAGGCTCACAAACTTATTTTTATCTCCACTCATATGATGTGAACAACGACTATCTATAACCCATTCAGATTTCTTTTCAACACGGGATACTAAGGCTTTTTCTTCATGCATAGGCTCATCATCCTTAATAGAAATCAATCCAATTTCATCATAGTCACAATCATCATCATCACATACGCCTTCACTAGCATAATAACATTCCTTGTCTTTTGAATACTTAGATTTGTAAAACTTAGTTTTATGCTTTGGAACCCTTGTAGGACATTGAGATGCAAAATGACCAATCTTGTTACATGAAAAAAATTTCAAAGGTAATTTTCCTTCAAATTTACCTTTAGCTCTCTTTTCTCTTCTAGTGATCAGGGCTACTACTTCATCTATCTTTCTTTCTTCCTCTTGTATTTGTTCACATTCATCAGCATAGTCTCCAAGCTCTTCTCTCAAGTCACCATTGCTAGTGTTCGCAATTCCAGATAAGGTCTTTTTGTTTCTGTGGACAGTCGCCTTGAATGTTGAATCTACTTTAGGTAAAGTATCTCCCACTTCTACGGCCTCAAAATTAGTTAGCTTACCAATCAACATCTCTCTAGTGAAGATCGGTGTCAAAGGTATAATCTACTCTATAGCTTGTACTTTAGTTTTGTATATAGATGTCAAAGATCTAAGTATCTTTGCAATCACTTCTTCCTCACTGTAAGTACCTCCAGAGTTACTGATGCCAATAACCACCTCATTAATTCTTTATGCATATGCCCTAATGTTTTCATCATCTCTCATATTCATTGATTCCATCTTTGTTTTCTAGTTTTGTAGCTTCGCATGTTTAGTAAAGTTATCTCCAATATACATTGCTTCCAATCTTGTCCAAATCTCATGTGCATAATCAAAGTGTTTTACTTCAATGAATTCACCTTCAGAAAGTGCGATGATCAATGATTCCCTTGTGACCATATTACATGAAAATTGCTTCTTATCATTTTCAGTAGCCTTCTCCAATTCATCCTCAGTCGGTATCTTTTCCTTCTTTTTCATGATCATCCAGTATTCAATTCCCAAACATAGAAAATGTGTTCTCATCTTGTTCTTCCAACTGTCAAATTTTTCAGGATCAAATTTTGGACTATCCTTCCTGTAGTAAGTCATCTTCAGGATCACCTCAAGCTTTTAAACTTTTTCTCTAAGGAACAGTATCTCTGATACCAATTGTTAGGAATAATATTCCACACGCACAATTGAGAGGGGGTGAATCAGTTATGATATAGAATATTAAAATTTAAACTTTATAAACCAAAACTTCAATGCAAATGATAACAGAGTAAATGCCAACAAAATAACACAATACTTGTTGTTGAGGAAACCCTGTTAAAGGTAAAATCCCTGTGGTAATTGGCACCCATAAAAAATGTACTGAGAGTATAGTATCCATGTTAAAATATTTTAGCCCTGTTAGGAGCTTATTACAACATTACAGTACATAGTCCTGTTTAAGGACAGACCCTATTAGGAGTCAAGATTAATAGTGGGCTCACTTCCTAGGCACACTGCCCAAAGAAGGTTAAGGCCACCCTCAAGGATTCACAATCTGAACAAGTGTATATATAAAATATACAATCTAGTGAACTATCTGATAGCAACTGTCTTTGCTTGGTCATTTCCAATTAAATATTCTTATCGCAAACTCTACTCTACATCTAGCAGCCAACAAGCCTTGTAGCTTTTACACTTCCCTTCCTTTTCAATCTCTACCACATCTTTCCAAAAGAAAATATCTCTCATATATACCCTATTACAATAATTCATTAGGTTAGCCAATTAAGCTTTCCAAATACACAAATAAATAATTAGGTCGGCCAATTAGGCTTTCCCAATATACAAATAATTGTTCAAACCATTGCTAAGATACACATGGTACCTATAAAAAGTAAACATCAATTAGAATCCATCAGTTATACTCCAATAATTGCAATCCATGCTCATAGTTCATAATACACGCTACATGTCTAAAATCGGCCACCAAATAGGTCTCCTCCAGAATACACGCCATAGCTAACATCACTAGTACTCTCATAGCTATCGATAAACAATGAACATTCCTCAATCTATCCTATGTCATCCCATAATCTCACATACT
The DNA here is from genome assembly GCA_018584345.1 of Thuja plicata. Lineage (NCBI taxonomy): Eukaryota > Viridiplantae > Streptophyta > Pinopsida > Cupressales > Cupressaceae > Thuja > Thuja plicata. The sequence goes on along the minus strand of MU226267.1, from coordinate 628,968 downwards.
CTGAAGCATCTTCATCTGTAAGATATGCGCAAAATACAGAGACCTGCTCTGTCAAGCATTTCTTGTCATAGTCCAGAAACTAGTCTTCACTAAAACATCTGTAACATCGTCAATATGTAATCTCAAGTCAAGAAAACTTAGGAATAAGGTCATCACTCATCTATCTCCATATCCCTGACTTCGATCATTCTGAATCATTCATACAGTGCACGTACACTTCTTCCAATCAAATAACCAGTATGTTCTCGCCATAGAAATATGTTGACATCCGTGACAAAACATGAATATCAACAGCATAAATAGTATCAAAATCCGATATCATCCAACATGTGCTACATAGAAAATATTGATTTCAAAGTTGTTTTGATAATTCTGTTTGATGTTTTAAGGACTAAAGATGTGGAAGATCTAGGAAAAAACAAAGAGAAGGACATTATAATGAGAAAATTGTATCTAGAGAATTGTTTTTCTCTGGTGATTGATCTTGCTGGAGACTTACTTCATCATATGAATAGAATTATTTTTAGTGTCTCCAAAAATGCTTGGGGTTGTTGCCCCTTTCTTTGTCTATCTTAGTGCATCAATCATGGGGGAGGTTTGTGACTTATTTTTATTTTGGATTAATGGTAGTGATATGTTATCAGAGTTGACTAGCACTAGATCTTTTGCTAGCCTTTTTCCTTGATGAAAAAGGGGGAGAAATATAAAGAAAAAGTTTATTATAGGAAGGGGAAGTTGACATTTTTGGTGAATGTTTTCCATCAATAAAAGGGGGATATTTTTAAAAATATATGATTATTCTCTATTGTCATTGATGTCAAACATAGTGTTCCAGAGGATTTTAAGTTTGCGTTCGCTCAAGCTTTGTGGTCTAGAAGTTTGATATTCTTGGCGATGTGGGTTTGTGTATTGAACCTACAGTGTATTGGAAGACATCTACATTTTCAGTGTTGAATTACCATATAATGGAAGACATGTATGCATCATGTATGGTTTCAGAATAGTGGAAGACAGGTATGTATCCTATATGGTTTTAGAATAGTGGAAGACAGGTATGTATCCTGTATGGTTTTAGAATAGTGGAAGACATGTATGTATCATGTATGGTTTTAGAACAGTGAAAGAAAATTATTTATCTTTTGATCTTGATAAGATGGATTTTTACAATGTCTTTATGTTATACGTTTATATCCAAAAGACTATACGGTCTGGATATTTATGGTTTAGTTGTAGTGGTTTTGTGTTTTAGAAAAGTTAGCAATTTTACATTTGTAGTTACTTGCACTTTCTAGAGAGTTTTATTCCATAATTAGGGTTGAAGATGTGTTTCTACTCATATAGTTGGATTCGGGTTTTGATGTTGATTGTGGCATTTTCTGGTGATCAGGAATGTATTCCTTTTGTTTTGCAGATTGTGTCATCCAGTGTTGTAGATGTTTTTAGTTGTTTTGATCTAGATAATTTTTGTGGCATATTCTAACATGACATGTTAACATGGATTATAAAGTGGCATGTTGACATGGCTTCTGATGTGGTTTGTGGAGGTCTGGTTACAAATGACAAGTTGGTATTTTGTTTCTACATGTTTGAATTATCTTTGGTAGTTTCTTAACTTATTATGGATCAGGCATTAGGATATGTGTAGTGGGTTCTTGGTCCATCTTTCTCTTGGGATGGATCATGCTTTCATTTTTAGGTATGGGTTTTATATCTATTAAATGTTGAAGTGTCAGATTTAGGTCTAGGCCTTATACATAATGCTTGTCTCTTATCTAGATGGGTTAATGTGGGACCTATGTATTTAATGTTTATCTCGTATATGTTTGGGTCCTTGATTGAGATGCTTTCAATATAGGATGTATTTTATTTTTTTATTGCATTGGCCAACATGAAACTTATTTGTAATACTTTTTGTACTGGCCAGACTTGTTGTAATCTTCAATGATCTATCATGTATTTAAGGACTTGTGGTGCTTTGGAAAAATGAAAGTATAAGGTGTGAAGTAAGTAAAGTGTGTGAACCAGTTCAAGAATCAACAAAGTAGAGTTTAGTGATAGTGGTAGAGAAGAAAAAGCAGTAATAGTTTGCCGCTAGAGTGGATATTGTTTTGTAGATAAGTTGCACTATCAAGAGATTTTATCTTTATATATTTTTAAGAGGAGTAAGTAATTAAGATAATAAGTCTTAGGTATTTGATTTTTTTATTGCATCTCGCTACTTTGGCAGTGAACCTCTATATGGAAGTTTGAAGTAGTGAGCTCCTATTTGTACTCTAAGGTAGTGAGCCTGCTTATCTATATTCATTATTGTATTGGTAGTGAGCCATAGGTTGATAATCTGGAGTAGTGAGATCTGTTACTTGAAAAAATCCTCTACAGGCTAATGATTGATTTTGCTAAGATTGTCATTGTTGGAAATTAACATCAAGTATAGAGTACTATCAGAAAACAACATGTTATCGGCAAAAAGGTTATGATTATCGGTAAAGACTATCAGAAAGTTTTATCGGTGAAAGAAAAAGAAAATCCTAGAATCAAGGACAACATCCTACTATACAAATGGCCTATGGAATAATTGAGAAACCCCAATTAGGTCAAAAAAAATACTTTGAAAGGATATCAGAGAGAAAAAGAGATATAGTGAAAAAGACAGAGAAGAAGAAAGAAGCGACACCAAAAACTATGAACAAGTATAAGTGAAGACTAGAAAAGGGTAAATCAAGAAAGGAACAGAGAAGAATGAGATCTGACAAGATTTAGAAGAAAGAAATCATAGGTCAAATTTCTTGTTGATTTATTCCTAATAGTTTAGCAATAAGATTGTGAAATCCCTTAATCAGGTAGTCTCTAGCCAGACTTAGAAGTTCTATTCAGGAACTTATTGTAAATGCTTTAATAGGGGAACACTATATAAGTGGGATAAAATTTCTTAATAGAGTAGTATTTTATAGGACTTTCAATACTCCTAACAGGGTATTAATTACTCCTAATAGAGTAAAGTCATTCAGAAGATGATATTTTTGTAAGCTCTTAATCAGGCACCTTATTACTGCAGTGATGAGTTGTGGGTTCCATCCACACCATAATTTTCTCTTACCAAGGGTTTTCTATGATACCAAAATATTGTGTTTAGTGTTTGAATGTTTATGTGTTACATGTTTGTTAATTTTCATGTTATCAGTTATCTATCAATATTGCAGTAGTTATTGGTAAAAGGCAAAATGGATATCGGTATAGGTGAACATAAAAGTTTAAGTTTGAGATTGATAGGGAAAAAGTGTATATTTTTTGAGGTACCATCAACTAAGAAAGTAAATAATTTATTAGGGACCTGAAAATTCATTAGAATCATCAATTAGTGCCTTAATTCAATTATGAGCCAGAGCATTCACATAGCATAAATAGATTCAATAAGTAGTTAGGAAATTTGAAAAATATTAGTATGAGATTATTATCATTTAATCCATATTACTATTGGTACAAAATGATCAATGTCATCCTGCAATAAATTTTTTAGTAAAAGAAAAATTTGGACACCTTGCCTCTATATATAATGATATTTATCTTATGAAGGTCAAATTTTGAAAAGCTAATGTGAAAATGAGCTTGAGAGAACATTGTCAATTCATCTTATAGAAAGGATTTCTCAGCGAGTTGATTGAGCAATAAACCCTAGATGATCAAAATTTTATTGAGAATTGTATAACAGTTATTATGGATGAGAAGATTGTATTAATCGATAGATCACAGGAAAAGGAACCAGAATATCAATCAAATTCACTGAAAGAAACAAAACTTAATGAGGCTGGAGCATTATCTTAGATACCAAGTAGAGTTATATTGACAGAAGACATTAGAGATTATATTCAATATAAGCAGAGTGAGATCGAAGATGAAGATATAAGTACATCATACAAGGAACTATACAAAGAGAATGAAATGTTGAATGAAGAGTATGGACATCTTGAAACAAAAGGACTGACACATGTCATGCACATGCCAAAGAATTTTGAAGTTGAATGGATTAAATGTGTATTGAGTCAATTAAATGGAGACTACGTATGGTTGGAAGGAGATAGACAAATCGAGATCACAAAGGAAATCATCTTTGCAGTCACTGGATTATCAGCTAATTGGAGAAAATGTGTAAAGGAACTAGATTATAGAATAGAAATTGAAGGTATAGTAAGGTACAACAAATATTAGAAAACTTTAGTTGTAAGCAACATTTTGGACAAATAAATGAAAATTGCATCAATGGTTATTGGATACAAGATCTATCAACCAAATCAAATAGACAACATATCTAGAAGAGAACTATAGGTTTCATATGAGATCATTACCGAAAGAAACATATGTGATTTAGCAGAAATGATGAGAAATCAACTAATGATGAATCTGAGAAAAATCAAGAAACAAGGATTCAAGTTTGGAGCGTTATTGGTATGTATTTTTTCTGCGTACAAAATTATTTTCTGGGAATTGGTAAAGTAAATTGGACAATCGGTGAACCAGTTATAAATCAAATCAATAGGTATATAGAACAATTGGGAAAAAGTTACAATATAGTAACGTGGTGTTATTTCAAATAATTTCAAACAAGAATGTAAGGAAGATATCAGATACCACCTCACATTGTTAAGAAATATGAGAAAGATATATGTTTTTTGGTTAGCACACACTCCATAATTAAAGTAGTGGAACCACAAACTTTATGGCTACAACCTACTGGATATGAAACAAAGGAGAATGAATTAATAACAAGTATTGAGAAACTATTGGATCAACCTAAGGATATGGAAGCTAATCAATTTGAGACCTATGAAGAAGTTTACAGAAGGATAATATCAGAAGAAAAGAAATCAAAGGAAGAGGTTAGCAATACAGTTAGAAAAAAAAATCACTACCATACCTAAAACATATGCCAAGATCAAGATTAAGTGAGCTAAACAGAGATAGCCTACTGATGAGGGAATAGAAGAAAAAACATTGGAAAAGAGAACAATATCCAAAACAGCGTAATCTACAACAAGGAAGAATACAAGAGGACAATCAACATCAGAAGCAAGCACAAGGATAAAAAGAAAGGAAAATGAACCTGAGATTGAACAAACAAGATCAAGAGTTTTGAGGAAAGCTCATGACTTAGAAGAATGAATAAATGAGCATGGAACTATCAAACACATACATGGAATCAAGTATAGGACATGGTCAGAAGAAGATAAGAAAATTGTAGAAGATGCAATAGTATTTCACTTACATAAATTCAAAAGATTTCCAAATGAGTTAAGCCAGAATATTCCTGGGGAATTACTCAACAAAATCAATATAAGATGGAATGAAGCCACAGAAGAAGAAAATTTAAGAAGAGAAAGAACTTTGATCATTACAAAGCCAGGAACAAGTGTTGAAGAAATTGATTTATTTGATTATGTTTTGTAATTAAAACTCTTCGAATAGTGTTGGTTTGTATGTAACTATCTCTCCTTTGTAAAGCTTTTAAAAGAGATACTTATGAACTAATTCGTATGTAAATTTCTCTTATATTTAGTAGAAAAAAGATTTATTTATTAATGACGAAATATGAAAATATATTTCTTAAAAAGAGCAGAACAGCCAAGTTACTAGAAGGATTACTGAAATAAGTAGAAGAAGATGCACTAAAAAAGTGGAACATGATCCTTACTGCAAAACATCCACATGAACAAGAGGATCAACCTATTGAAATTTAGAATTTTTGATGATGATACAAGTATTGTCAAAGATGCATATCTTGAGAAACAACTCACACAAAAAACTACAGATGAATACACTAGAACAAAATAGGAAACGCATGCTATCGATAAATCACCTACTATGGGTAAGATAATAGAAACTAAGGAAGAACAAGTTGCAAGGAATTTACAAAGTATAACTATTATTACAACACTAAAAGAAAAGAGAAACAAATATTCAAAAAGTGAAGAAATAGAAGATTTAAATGAAAGACCTGACTTTGCAATTTTGAAGAAAGATCCAAATAAGCTACATTACAAGGAATGGCTATTATATGTGGATAAATACAGAGAGAAGACAACTACAGAGAAACAGTTAAGGGAGAAACAAAAGAAAAAAATCATGAAGAGAATTGTTGAAACATTTCCAAGCTTACTACCGACAATCACTATTGATGAGAATGAATCAGTTACAACACAATTAAGAACATTTGTGGACACAATCAGAAATAATTAGAATCTTTAAGCAGAAATAAGAGGAAAAATACAACACAAATCATTTACTTAGAGAAGCATAAATAAAAAGACATAAGTCATAGAAATGTTATTGGAGAGACTGAAGGATATAAAGGAGACATTAACTAAAGCGACTAACATCACAAAGAAGCTTCTTAGAGGTAATAATACACCAATTGATAAATCATGTATGTTAGCTATACTTATGGATATGATGTAGAAATAGATGCAAGCTAAATCTAACCTACTGAGCACAGTAGAAAATAATAATAAAGAAGATATTATCAACAGAATAATAAATTTGAAAAGTCATATCACCACAATCAACCACCGATAAGAACAATGGAATGCAATTTTGGGAAATATACAGACTAAGTATAATAGTATTCTAGAAGGAGCAGAAAATAGCTAATACCACAGCAGTCAAATTATTTGGTCACCTTTGGAATTGTTTTCAAACAGGGGGTGATAAGAAGATGGGAGTAATGAGAAAATGGGAGTGATGAGAAGAATGGGAGTATAGGAAAGGGGGAGCAAAAAATCAAATGGATAGAAGCAAGAAGAGTGATGACAGAAACGTTTTTCCATCAATGCCAAAGGGGGAGATTGTTACTTGAAAAAATCCTCTACAGGCTAATGATTGATTTTGCTAATATTGTCATTGTTGGAAATTAACATCAAGTATAGAGTACTATTGAAAAATAAAATGTTATCGGAAAAAAGGTTATGATTATTGGCAAAGACTATCGGAAATTTTCATTGGCGAAAGAATAATAAAATCCTAGAATCAGGGATGACATCCTACTATACAAATGGCCTATGAAAGAATTGAGAAACCCCAATTAGGTCAGAAAAATACTTTAAAAGCATATTAGAGAGAAAAAGAGATATAGTGGAAGATATAGTGAAAAAGATAGAGAAGAAGAAAGAAGTGACAGCGCAGAGTATGAAAAAATATTGGCAAAGACTAGGAAAGAATAAATCATAAAAGGAACAAAGAAGAATGAGATCTAAAAAGATTTAGGAGAAATCATTCATAGGTCAAATTTCTTGTTGATTTATTCCTAACAGTTTAGCAACAAGATTGTGAAATCCCTTAATCGGGTAGTCTCTAGCCGGACTTAGAAGTTCTATTCAGGAACTTATTGTAAATCTTTTAACAGGGTGAACACTTTATAAGTGGGATAAAATCTCTTAACGGAGTAGATTTTGACAGGACTTTCAATACTCCTAAAATGGTATTAATTACTGCTAATAGGGTAAATTCATTCAAAAGATGATATTTTTGTAAGCTCTTAATAAGGCACCTTATTACTACAATGATGAGTTGTGGGTTTCATCCCCACCGCAGTTTTTCCCTCTTACCAAGGGTTTTATGCAATACCAAAATTGTGTTAAGTGTTTGAATATTTATGTTTCACATTTTTTTTTTAATTTTCAAGTTATCAGTCATCGGTCAATATTGCAACAGTTATTGGTCAAAGGCAAAACAAATATCGGTATAGGTGAACATAAAAGTTTAATTTTAAGGTTGATAGGGAAAAGTGTCAATTGTTTGAAGTATTAATTCACCCCCCCCCCCCTCTCTCATTCCCTAACCTAAATTNCCCCCCCCCCCCCCTCTCTCATTCCCTAACCTAAATTTTTCCAAAAAGCTCCTAATATTTTGTAATTAGATTACATACTTTAGTGAATTATCTTTGTGGCCAGGTGCTCACCAAGGTTTTTCCTAGTTTGGGTTTCACACAAATTTTAGTGTTCTTGTGTTGTTGGTTCTATTCTTTACTTGCATATTGTTTCATTTGGTGATTAATGAAGTTATTTGTTGAATTTTTAGTTTATTTTGATTCAAACCCCCTCCTCTTATCATCTGGATTGTGTTTATCATTCGATTCATGACAGTGTTGGATAACTAATTTGGACACGTAGTTATTTGTTCAAGGGGCGTGCTGGTTTGGGAAGGTCTAAATTCTTTGGATTCCTGAGAGTAAAATTTAGAATAGATCACAAATAAACAAAAAAAGATAGTTCGGGGTTAGATAACAACCAAAACTTCACTACTATCACTTCATCATATCAAATCATCAACTAAACCCAAGAACAATGTAAACACACCCCTAACACATATATGATTGCCAATCAATATATATCAATGAAACAAGGTTCACCCTACATTATATCCATCAACTAAATTTAACACAAAGAACTTTAAACATTCCTAGGAAAAGGAAAATGTGAAATAAAAATGATACAATTTACCAATAAACAAGTGTTCTCATAGTAGCAGAATAACTCATTATTTTTGCATTGATCATTGGTAGTTTTTCCAGCGATCAATGGTTCATTATACATGACATACACAACTCCAAGAGAGAAAAGAGATTCATAATATTACTAAGGAAATAATTTGAGAGATAATACTATTCTAATATTGCTTATGATGCCTCAAAACCATCAATTCTATAAACTCTAACTCTGGCCCAAAATGTTACATTTATAGAGAACTAAGCCATTTACATTACATATCTCAAGAGAGAAGAAAGAGAAGAAGGGAGATGGAGAAGGAACCCATAGGTTTGAATCCCAAGGAGGATGTTGGTGTGCAATTCTTCTTCTACATAATGTACCTTCTTTGGATTACATATCTACACCTTCAATGTTGGATTGGTGATTTGTCAGTCTTGTCTAGTACATGTACCCTATCATTAATGTACAAATGGTGCCCCATAGGCAAGGTAGATGAAACCAATAGAGAGCCTCTATAATATTTCACTTCTCTTAGCAATAGTATTGTATCATGTGAAATGGAGTTACTCATGTATCCTAAAATGTTTTAAATGCAAAAGATGGGATGTCTACAATGATAGGTCCGCCCAGATGTGACATTTGAAAGAATAAAAGAATGTTAGAATTTAGATTGAATATGGGATTCCAGAGTTCTAGATTCCCTCTAGACTCAAAGAATAAAGAATAAAATAATAAATAATGTTGGGTTCAATCACCTTGAAGTGGTTTCTTTGTATTTTTTAAGTTCCAAATGCATGCCTCCACAGACTCTTCATTCAAGCTTTCAACTCACTGTGGGAACCCGTTGTACATAGTATGTACACTACATACTACAAGGCCTAATTTTGCACCAATGGAGGGTGCTTCATGAAGGTCTTCTAGTTGAGATCCATGATATCTACCTTAAACCTAAGATTTTGGAGGCTAATATCTATAAAATATGCATCCTTGTCTCAAGGGATATCGGTTGCAATCAACTGATCTTCATCTAGTCTACAGCCCTTCTTTAGGCCCTTTATCTATTTCTCATACTTGGTGATTTTAGCGTTCCACAGACTTACGTCATCACAAATGCTACCCTCAATAATTTTTGGTTCAAATTAATACCCAATAGACTCATAGTGGAATCCATGGACCTTCTCCACTTGCTCAAAGTAATGAGGGATTATCTCTTCATTGTCTATAAAATTCATCTCTTCCCACGGTAAGAATGTTGAGATAGGTGCAATAAGGTTGTGTGAGGAGATGAGAGTATCTAATTTGCAAAACAACTCCTCATATTGGGTTAAATTTTCCCTTAGCTCTTGCTTTACCTTATACTCTATCTCAACCCTCTCCTACATCATGTTGGTGGCATCATCGATGTTATCGAGTTCTACCCACTTGGTCTTCTTTCCCAAATAAATTTGGGTGGGCCTATAATCTTCGAGGGTGAATTTTGCTTGATCCTTGTTTGAAGGTTCAATGGAAACCTCCACCACCACTTCACCTTGGGTGTTCTTTTTGGTGGTGAACATGAAATTTGCCTTCATTTCCTTCTTTGAAGGTGTAAGCTCAACCATGAGGTCCTTGAGTGATTCCTTTTTATGCTCTAGCCTTTGTTGACACAAGGAGGGATAGTACTTAGGACCAAAGGAAACCTCAAGAACCAAACCATCTTGCAGATAGACAAATTGGAAGCTCAAACACAAAGAAGGATAGAAGGAATGCAGATACTTTTATTAATTCATCAAACTTCATACATGTCACGCTATAAGGCCTTCCTATTTATGGCCAATAGAATCTGAAAATATTAAACAATAGTCCTCATACATACGAGGATCACAAACCCTAGAACCCCAAAAACTATCCAAAAAAAAATCCCTCCCATAACTAAGAACAAAACACTATATTTATACAAGAGGCTACTGAAAAAGTCGGCCCCAAAAGATCCTAAAGATCCAACATAGGAAATAGAAATGACCCAGATTTAGGTCCACCTGCATCCCAATGAGAGATCCCAAATTAATACCGCTACCAAAATTAAATGCAGATGTCAGCCCAAATATCTAACAAAAGAAAACACACTTAGTAAGACAGAAAATAGGAAAACCACCAAGCGATCGAGACCAGTTGGTGAAACTACGCCAAGAACAGAACCTTCAACCAAGAACTCTATAGTAGTTACCATTCAATCTACCGAAAGTCTCCAACAAGCTACTGAGCTCACAAGAAAACATATTTTTATTTGATACAAGATTTCCATGAACCCAAGGTTCTCATGCATCAAATGATTAGGGTTGAAAAGAAATGATTCTTTGAATCATGAGTGAGGTACAACATGAGTTGAATCCAACTCAGATTGAGAAATACATGTAGAGTCTTCAATCAGTCTGTTCTTCCACTTTACCAAGTATTCCATGTAATCCTTTCCTCTTGTGCTTCTGCCAATTCCTTGTTCCAAAATCTTTTCAACTTCTTCTATCTATTTCTTAGGATAATCAATCAGAACTGTCACTTCTTCATCAGGTTCTGATGTAGGAGCATCTTGGGTTTATGGAAATCTTGTATCAAACAAAAATATGTTTTTTCTTTTGGAGCTCGGTAGATTGGTGGACATTCAGTAAATTTATCAGTAACTTCTTTGGAGTTCTCAGTGGAAGGCTCAGTTCCTCGTCAACTTGGTTACTTTCTTTGTCTTTATTTCACTAAATGGTCTTGGTAGTTGTTCCTGTCTGCTCGGTGGTTTTTTTTTTCCTGTCTCACCGAGTAGGTTTTCACTATTGGTTAAAAGGCTGACATCTGCAGTTAATGTTTAGTCTCAACATTAATTTAGAATCACTCATTGGGGAATGTGTAGACCTAAATTTGGGTCATTGCTTCCTCCTATGTGGATCTTAAGGATCTTGTGGGGCTGACCTTTTTCGTTGCCTCTTGTATAAATGTATTGTTTTGTTCATAGATTAGAGAGAAGATAGTAGGAGATAGATTGATAGTGAACTGTAAAAAAAGAAATCTGAAAGATTGTGGATCTCGCATGCATGAGGATTATTCTTTGACTGTTTTGAATATATATGGACATAACCAAGAAGGCCTCATAGCCTGACATGTATGAATTTTGATGAGTTAATGATAAATCTTTGCATTCATTCTCTCCCTCTCAAAGTTTAAAGATTTTGTGTTGTGTTTTGCAAGCTGGTTTGGTATTAGGGAGAGCCTTTGGCCCCATCCACGGACCCTCCTTACATCATGTGGTATCAGAGGAAGGGAAGATCTAAGGTTGCTTCTTGTAAATCCTAATTGGTTATTGTTGTGGAGTAGTAAATCTTGATCTGACCTACAATTGTAGAGGATTTTTAGATGGTTCAAAGGAAGTGAGATGCAGATCCAAGCCTACCTTATATGCTAAGGAATATTGGTGCAAGATTGGAAGTTATTGAGACATCCTAGGTTTGAGGAAGACATCTTGAGGATGTTAGTGATGATGAAGTTGAAGAAGTGTAGGAAGAAGCCACACCTACACCTATGATAGATCCTAGAGAAGAAAGACTCATGCAAGATTTGACAAACTTGAAGTCTACACCACAGTTTTATCCTCTTGAGTATTGCGGAAAGATGGATTCAGATGAGTTGATAGACTGGATAACTGAGATGGAGAAATACTTTGAATATGAGAATTTATTAGAGGAGAAAAAGGTGAAGATTGTAGGCATGAAATTTAAAGGTCATGCAACCTTGTGGTGTGAGCATTTGCAATATGATCGAAAGAAGAAAGAAAAAGAAAAGATCAAGGTATGGGACAAGATAAACAAATTGGAGGGCAATTTTCTACCTTGTGATTATCAATTTAACCTAGTTAGGAGAATGCAAAGTTTGAAGAAAAAAGATAGCTCAGTGAAGGATTACACTAAGGAATTATACAGATTAGATATCAGATCTAGACAAGTTGAAGATGAGGTGGAAATAATTACAAGATATCTGAATGGATTAAGGAGTTCTATTCAAGAAGAGATCAGTTTGGTAAAGATGGAGAGTATAGAAGAAGCTTATAAATTTTCCTCTAAAGCTGAGGACAAATTAAATAAAAGACATGAGCAAAGACAAAGAGGAAGAGATAGTAGATTCTCTAGGGGAAGAGGTAGATCCTATGGTGGAAACCCTAGATTTGATCAAGACAAGACAAATCAAGACAAAGGCAAGACCAATTGGAGAGGTGGAAGCTCATTTAGAGGAAGATGTAATTACTCCTAAGGTGTCTATAATAGAAGTGGACTCCAAGGAACTTGTTACAATTGTGGAGAACAAGGACATAGATCATTTGAGTGTACACATGCAAGAAAGAAAGTCATTAGTAGCAGAATTGCTTTGGTGCAAGAAGATTCATTGAATGAACCTAAAAAGGAAGGACCCCTCATGGTCATAAGAATATTGTGGAGTAAAAATAAGGAAGAACCAGTTAGGAAAAGTTTGTTCAAGAATAGATGCAGAGTTCCAGACCAAGTTTGGAAAGTGATTGTTGATAGTGGAAGTTCAGAGAATCTGGCATCGGAGGACATGGTTACAAAGTTGCAATTGGAGATATTGAAGAACCTGAAGCCCTGTAAAATTTCATAGGTCAAAGATGATCATATACACTTGTGAAAAATGTTCTATGAATCTGAAATTGGAAAGTATTATGATAAGATGTTGTGTGATATTATGCCTATGCATTGTTGTCATATTTTGTTGGGTAGACCTTGGCAATATGATAGGCATGCTATACTTGACAGAATATTGAATAAGTGTACTATTTGGGCTTAATGGCAAGAGACAAATCTTGTTACCTTTGGTTGAATAATCTATTGGTGAGATATGTACATTTGTGAAAAAAAATTGATGGAAGGTAGGCATTTTGTTAAGGATCTAAAGAGAAATGATATCTTCTATGCTTTGATTCCTAACAAACTGAGTGAGAAGCAGAAGATAAACTTCATGTAGAAGTTGAGAAGTTGCTCACTAAGTACAAAGAAATCATTTTAGATAATGTACCTGATGGTTTTTCACCAATGAGAGATATTAGTCATTGTACAAATCTAATTCCTGGAGCTAGTTTTCCAAACAAGGCACCACACCGATCGACACCAACCAAGAATGAGGAACTCAATCAACAAGTTCATGAGTTGTTGCAGAAAGGTTTGATTAGAGAAAGTTTGATTCCATGTGTAGTACCAACTATGTTAGCACCTAAGAAGAATAGAGAATGGTGAATGTGTACTAATTCAAGAGTTATTAACAAGATCACGGTGAAGTATCAGTTCCCTATACTGATGATGAATGATATAATGTATTGTTTGAGTGGAGAAAAAAATTTTACCAAGATTGATTTGAAGAGTGGATATCATCAGATCAGAATCAAAGAAGGTGATGAATGGAATACTACTTTCAAGACAAAATAAGGTTTGTATGAGTGGTTGGTTATGCCTTTTTGTTTAACTAATGCACCGAGTAATTTTATGAGGTCAATGAATGAAGTTCTAAAGAAATTATTGGGTAAAGTTTTTATTGTGTACTTGGATGACATTCTAATATTCACTAGGACCAGAAAAGAGCATTTTTTTCACATTAGACAGGTATTGAAAACATTGAAAGAGGAAAAGTTTTTGATTAATTTGAAAAAGTGTTCCTTCACGAAAGAATAACTTGTGTATTTAGGATTTGTGATTTTAGCTGATGGTTTGAAGATGGATCCTGAGAAGGTTGAAGCTATACCTGATTGGCCTACACTTGAGAATATCAATAAGGTAAGATCATTTCATGGATTAGCGATTTTTTACCAAAAGTTTATCAGAAATTTTCGTTCTATCTGTAATGCTATGACTAAGACAATGAGAGGAGATAAGAGAGAGTTTAAATGGACTCATGGAGCCAATAAGAGTTTTGTGACTTTGAAGCAGAAGGTTGTAGAATTGCATGTATTAGCCTTACCTTATTTCAATAAGGTATTCCAAGTTGAGTGTGATGTCAGTGGCAATGCAATAGGAGCTATGTTGACTCAAGAAGGTAAACCTATTTCTTTCTTTAGTGAGAAGTTGAATGATGCAAAAAGGAAATATTTTGTATATGATCAAGAATTCTATGCTATTGTGCAAGCCCTAAAGAAATTGAGACATTATTTGATGCCAAGTGCATTTGTGTCATATACTGATCATAAGGATTTATATTATTTGAGTAGTCAAAATAATTTGAATCAGAGACATATGAAATGGGTAGAGTATTTGCAGAGTTTCACATTTGTGATAAAGCATAAGAGTGGAGTATCCAACTGATTGGTTGATGCATTGATCAAGTAGAAGATCTTTGATGATTGAAATGACAATTGAAGTTCTTGGTTTTGATGATATGAATAATTTGTATGAAACTAACCTTGATTTTTCTGAGCCATGGAGAATGTGCAGAGCACCTATTCCAGATCAAACAAGTAGGTTTGAAGACTATTTCATTCAAGAAGATATGTTGTTCAAAGGAGTTGAGGTATGTATACCAAGAGGATCAATGAGAACCAATTTGATAAAGGAGAAATATAGTAGTGGTTTGGCAGGGCATTTTGGCATTGATAAAACATTGAGTTTACCGAAGGAGAGGTATTGTTGCCTCAGTTATATAAGGATGTTCAGAAATTTGTGAAGATTTGTGGAGCTTGTTGAGTTGAAAAAGGAGTAATTCAGAATACTGGATTGTATACACCAATTTTTGTTCCTGAGAAACTTTGGAGTGATATCAGGATGGATTTTCTTCTTGGCTTACCGAGGACAGCAAGAGGTAATTATTCCATATTTGTTATGGTGGATAGATTTTCCAAGATGAAAAATTTCATACCATGTAGGAAAACATCAGATGTGATGCATATAGTAGATCTTTTGTTCAAAGAGATTGTCATATTTCATGGATTACCGAGGAGTATCATCTCTGACCGAGACAGTAAGTATGTTGGATATTTTTGGAAAACACTTTGGAAAAATCTAGACACCGATTTTAAGTGTAGTTCTACATTTCATCCATAGACTGATGGACAAATAGAGGTTGTAAACTGAATTTTGGGTAACTTGTTGAGATGCTTAGTTGGATACAAACCAAGTAACTGGGATGTGATGTTAGCACAAGCAAAGTTTGCATACAATAATTTAGTGAATAGGAGTACTGGAAAGACACCCTTCTAGATTGTTACTTACACACAACCAAGAGGTATATCAAACTTGAGAAATATTGTTGGAGAAGAGGATACAAGTGTTGAAGGAGAAGAATTTTCTATTTTTATGAAGACATTACATGGGGAAGTGAAACATAAGTTGGAGCAAAGTAATCAGAAATACAAGGATAGTGCAGATATATCAAGATGACATAAGGTTTTTGAGGTTGGTAACAAAGTGATGGTTCAGCTGTTGAAAGGTAAATTTCCTTTTGGAACATATGGTAAATTGAAGATGAAGAAATTTTCTCCTTGAAATATTTTGAGAAAGTTTGATAGTTGAAATGATTATGAAGTGGAGTTTCAATGACGTCGATATATCACCTATATTCAATATTTCAGATTCATATGAGTATCATGAAACAGATAAAGAAGTGACAATACCGAGTGATTATCCTAAGACACAGATAGAAGAAGTTGAACAAATTTTGGAACAAAGAATTGGAAGAAGCACAAGAGGAAAGGATTACGTAGAATACTTGGTAAAGTGGAAGAATAGACCAATTGAAGATTCTACATGGATTTCTCAATCTGAGTTGGATTTGGCTCAAGTTGTACCTCACTCATGATTCAGAGAATCATTTATTTTCAACCCTAGGTGTCTGATGCAGGAGCATCTTGGGTTCGTGGAAATCATGTATCAAACAAAAATATATTTTTCTTTTGGAGCTGGGTAGATTGGTGGAGACATTTGATAAAATGATGAGTAACTGCTTTGGAGTTCTTAGTGGAAGGCTTGATTACTTGCTTTGGCTCGGTTTCAGTGAACGGTCTCGGTGGTTATTCATGTCTGCTTAGTGGTTTTTTTTTTCATGTCTCACTGAGTAGGTTTTGATTGTTGGTTCTTTTGGCCAACATATGCATAAATTTTTAGTCTCAGCATTAATTTAGGATCTCTCATTGGGGAATGTGTGGACCTAAATTGGGGTCATTGCTTCCTCCTATGCTGATCTATAGGATCTTTTGGGGTCAAGCTTTTTGGTTGCCTCTTGTATAAATATATTGTTTTGTTCATAGATTAGAGAGAAGATAGTAGGAGATAGATTGATAGTGAACTATACAAGATGAAAGTTGAGAGATTGTGGATCTGGCATGCATGAGGATCATTCTTTGATTTTTTTGAATGTATATGGCCATAGACAGGAAAGCCTCACATCCTGACATTTATGAAGTTTGATGAGTTAATGATAAATCTTTGCATTCCTTCTCCCCCTCTCTGTGTTTAAAGCTTTCATGTTGTGCTTTGCAAGATGGTTTAGTGTTTGGGAGTGTCTTTGGCCCCATCCACCGACCCTCCTTACATCGGGTTCATTATTGAATATAGGTAATATATCCATGCCATCAAGTAACTCTACTTCATAAGTATTTCCACTGTCAAACTTCCTCAATATCGTGTAAGGACCACAATTCTCCATATTTAATTTACCATATGTTCCAACAGGAAATATACCTTTCTTCAAATGAACCATCACTTCATTACCAACCTCAAAAAATTTATGTCTTCTAGATCAATCTGCACTATCCTTATATTTCTGATTACTACACTCCAACTTATGTTTCACGTCCTCATACAATGACTCATAAACTCAGCAAACTCTTCTCCTTCAACACTCTTCTTCTCTTCTCTAGCAACATCTCTAAAGTCTAATATACATCTCGGTTGTATTCCAATAACAATCTAAAAAGGTTTCTTTCCAGTACTCCTATTCACTAAATTATTATATTCAAACTCTGATTGTTCTAACATCAAATCCCAATTACTCAGTTTGTCTCCAACTAAGCATCTCAATAGGTTAACCAAACTTCAGTTTACAACCTCCATTTGTCCATCAATTTGTGGATGAAATGTAGAGCTATACTTCAACTCGGTGTTTAGCTTCTTCCAAATATTTTTGCAAAAATAGCCAACAAACTTACTGTCTCAGTTAGAGATGATACTCCTCAGTAATCCATGCAATCTGACAGTCTCCTTGAACAAAGGGTATGATATATGCACTGCATCTGATCTTTTTCTACATGGTATGAAATGTGTCATCTTGGAAAATCTATCCACAACAAGTATGGAATCATTACCTCTTTCTATCCTCCGTAAGACACAAACAAAATCCATGCTAATATTGCTCCAAGGTTTCTCGGGAACAAAAATCGGTATATACAATCCAGTATTCTGACTTACTCCTTTTGCATCTTGACAAACTCCACTCTTCAAAAAATATTGAACATCCTTATACAACTGAGGCCAAAATACCTTTCCTTAAGTAAACTTAGTGTCTTATCAATGCCAAAATGCCTAGCCAAACCACTACTATGCATTTCCTTTATCAAATTGATACTCTCGGTATACATAACAGAATACCTTTGACCAACATATCTTCTTGAATCAAAATAGTCTTCAAATCTACTCAGTTGATTTGGAATAGGTTCTCTTTCTCTACACATTCTCCATGGCTCATAAAAATCAGGGTCAGTTTCATACAAAGTCTTCATATCATCAAAACCAAGAACCTCAATTCTCATTTCAGTCAACAAAGATCTTCTTCTAATCAATGCATCAGCAACTTGGTTGGATATTCCACTCTTATGTTTTATCAGAAATGTGAAATTCTATAAATACTCTACCTATTTCATATGTCTATGATTCAACTTATTCTGACTACCCAAATACAATAAAGCTTTATGATCAGTATATAACACAAAATCACTCGGCATCAAATAATGTCTCCATTTCTTTAGAGCTTGAACAATAGCCTAGAATTATTGATCATACATAGAATATTTCCTTTTAGCATCATTCAACTTCTCACTAAAGAAATCAACAGGATTACCTTCTTGACTTAACACACTTCCTATTGCTCTGCCACTTGCATCACATTCCACTTGGAATGCTTTATTGAAATCAAGTAGGGCTAACATGGGCAATTCAGCAACCTTTTGTTTCAAAGTCTCAAAACTCTTATTAGCTCCATGTGTCCACTTGTATTCACTCTTATCTCCTCTTATTGTCTCATTCATAGCATTAAAAATTGAACTAAAATCTTTGATAAAATTTCCGTTAAAACTTGCTAACCCATGAAATGATCTTACCTCACTGACATTCTCACGTGTAGGCCAATCAAGTATAGCTTGAACCTTCTCAAGATCCATCGTCAAACCATCAGTTGAAATCACAAAACCTAAATACACAAGTTCTTCTTTCATGAAGGAACACTTTTTCAAATTAATCAACAACTTTTCCTCTTTCAATCTCTACAATACATGTCTTATATGCAACAAATGATCTTCTCTAGTCTTACTGAATATCAAAATGTCATCCAAGTACACAATCTCAAATTTACCCAATAATTTCTTCAAACCCTCATTCATTAATCTCATAAATGTACTCAGTGCATTAGTTAAACCCAAAGGCATAACCAACCATTCATACAAACCTTCTTTTATCTTGAAAGCAGTCTTCCATTCACCACCTTCTCTTATTATGATCTGATGATATCCACTCTTCAAGTCAATCTTGGTAAAATATTTTGCTCCACTCAAACAATCCATTATATTATCCATTCTTAGTATAGGGAACTGATATTTAACTGTTATCTTGTTTGTAACTCTTGAATCAGTACACATTTGTGATTCTCCATTCTTCTTAGGTGCCAAAATAGCTGGTACAACACATGGACTCAAACTTTCTCTGATCAAACCCTTCTACAACAACTCATGAACTTGTCGGTTGAGTTCCTCATTCTCAGTAGTTGTCAATTGGTGTGGTGCCTTGTTTGGAAAGCTAGCTCCAAGAATGATATCCATACAATGACTAATATCTCTCATTAATGGTAAACCATCAGGTACATTATCTAAAATGATCTCCTTGTACTCAGTGAGAAACTTCTCAACTTATACAAGAATTTTATCTTCTATTTTCTCTCTCAGTTTGTTAGGAATCAAAGCATAGAAAACATCATTTCTCTTTAGATCCTTAACAAACTGTCTACCTTCCATCAAAAAAACTTTTACAGATGTACATACCTCACCAACAGCTTCTTCAACCAAAGGTAACAAGATTTGTCTCTTGTCATCAACCCAAATAGTATATTTGTTCAATCTTCCATCATGTATAGCATGTAGATAATATTACCAAGGTCCTCCCAGCAAAATATGACAAAAATCCATAGGCATAATATCTTACAACACCTTATCATAATACTTTCAAATTTTTAGATTCATGAAACATTGATCACTTACCATAAGTGTATGCTCATCCTTGATCCATGAAATTTGATAGGACTTTGGGTGCTTCATTCTTTCCAACTGTAAATTTCTAACCATCTCTTTGGATGCCAGATTCTCCAAACTCCCACTATCAATATTCACTTTCCAAACTTGGTATGCAACTCTACATCTGGTCTTGAACAAACTCTTTCTTACAGGATCTTGCGTATTATTTTCACTCCACAAGATTCTTCTAACCATCAGGTTTCCTTCCTTCTCAGGTTCATTCGGTGAATGTTCTTACACCAAAGCATTTCTAGTACTACCAAATTTCTTTCTTGCATGTGTACACTCAAATGATCTATGTCCATCTTCTCCATAATTATAACAAGTTCCTTAGAACCTTCTTCTTCTATATCCACCTTAGGAGTAATTGCATCTTCCTCTGAATGAACTTCCACCTTTCCACTCGGTCTTTCCTTTGTCTTGATCAGACCTTCTATTTTCACCATAATATCTACCTCTTCCTCTAGGGAATCTACCACTTCTTCCTCTTTTTCTTTTCTCATGTCTTTTATTCAATTTCTCTTCAGCTTTTAGTACAAGCTGATAAGCCTCTTCAATACTCTTCATCTTTACCAAACTGATCTCTTCTTGAATAGAACTCCTTAAGCCATTTAGGTATATTAAAATTCTTTCCACCTCATCTTCAGCATGTCCATATCTGATATCTAACCTATAAAATTCCTCAGTGTAATCCTTCACAGAGCTATCTTTCTGCTTCAAACTTTGCATTCTCCTAACTAGTTTAATCTGATAATCAACTAGTTTAATCTGATAATCACAAGGTAGAAAATTGCCCTTCAACTTACTTATCATCTTATTCCATACCTTGATCTTGTCTTTACCCTTCTTCTTTCAGTCCAATTGCAAATGTTCCCACCATAAGGATGCATGCCCTTTCAACTTTGTGCTTGCAATCTTCACCTTGTTCTCCTCTGATATATTTTCATACTCAAAGTATTTCTCCATCTCGGTTATCCAGTCTATCAATTCATCTAAATCCAAATTTCCACTATACTCAGGAGGATTAAACTGAGGTGTGGACTTCAAACTTGTCAAAGCTTTAGGGAATCTTTCTACCCCTTGATCCATTATAGGTGCAGGTGCAGCTTCTAACTATACTTCCTCAATTTCTACATCACAAACATCCTCAAGATGTTTTCCTCAGCGTTGGGTGGTCTCAACAACTGCTAATCTTGTAGAAATTTACCTTAACATATCAGCTAAGCATGCATCTTCATCTTGCCTCCCTCAAACCATCTTGAAACCTTTGTAATTGTAGTTTAGATTACAATCTACTACCCCACAAAACATCAACCAACTAGTATTTACAAGAAGGAACCTCAAATCTAACCTTCACTCTCATACCACATGATGCAAGGAGGGATAGTAATTAGGGCCAAAGGCAATCCCAAGAACCAAACTAGCTTGCAGATACACAAATCAAAAGCTCAAACACAAAGAAGGAGACAAACAATGCAGATAATTTTATTAATTCATCAAGCTTCATACATGTCGGGTTGTAAGGCCTTCCCAGTTATAGCCAATAGAATCTGAAAATATTACAAAACAATCCTCATACATGCGAGGATCACAAACCTTAGATCCCCAAAAACTATCCCAAAAAAAAACTCCCTCCCATAACTAAGAATGCAACACTACATTTATACAAGAGGATACCGAAAAGGTTGACCCCAAAAGATCCTAAAGACCCAACATAGGAAATAGAAATGACCCAGATTTAGGTCCACCTACATCCAAATGAGAGATCCCAAATTAATACCACTACCAAATTTAAATGCAGATGTTGGCCTGAAGATCCAACAAAATAAAACACACTTGATAAGACAAAAAATGGGAAAACCACCAAGCCACTAAGACCGGTCAGTAAAACTGAACCAAGAACAGTAACCTTCAACCGAGAACTCTAGAGTAGTTACCGAGTAGTCTACCAAAAGTCTCCAACAAGCTACCGAACTCACAAGAAAATATATTTTTATTTGATACAGGATTTCCATGAACCCAAGATGCTCCTGCATCATTTATTTCCTTCTGAATATGGATACCAACCATTCAAGAAAAGTTATGTCATTGAGTGGTGATTTTGTAGTGTCTTGAGAGGAAAACATTGTTCCTCCTTGATCTCTTGTATGCCCAGGAGGGGGACTCTCAACATTCTCTAAAGTTTGTTTTTGTGTAGGTGGTGTTGGGATGTTAGTTTGTGTGGTTACAAATGTTCCTATGGATCTGATTTTTGCCAATGTGCTAGCCTATTGTTCTTTCCTTCTTTTTTCTTCTTCCTATTGTTGTCTTTGGAGACCTTCCTTCTTTGTGAGTTCTTATTAAAAACATTTCTCTATCGCCTCTAAAATTCATCGGTGGTCATCTTCTCACTTCTTCTTAGCTTCCTCCTCTTGTGACTTCTGGAGGGCCTCTTTTTATTTCTGCCTCTTCTCTTCTTTGAGGTGTGCTTTCTCTTCCTCATCCCTTTTTCTCTTTGGACTTCCAAGATGCCTCATTTTCTTCTTGGATTTGGGCTTCATACTCCTGAGATACCTTCTCATTATGCAGGTGTTCCTCCTAGCTTTCCTTTCTTCCTTCTCCTACCTTTTGTTTTTTGCTTCTACAGCTGCTTGTAGGAGGGCATCTTGATCCTCTAGAATGAGCACAATATTGATATCCTCAACCTCCATGGAGGTGATGCCTTCATATTCATGTATATTCTCTAGAACAGGCACCTCATAGGTGGGGTTTATTGTTGTGCAAGACGATCCTAGGTCTCTAAGATTGGGACTTGTTGTGGGATCTTGGGTAGGGACTCCCTCATTGATATAGAGATCTGTCATGCTTGAAAGATCTGCATTTGAGAGTAGATGATTGGGACATCATCGTGCATCAGCATACTTCACTATCCTAATCTATATTAATTGGTCTTATTGTCATATGGGAGGATGATCCTTCCCCTATTGGTGTCAAAGATCCCTATGCTTGCACTTCACAGGAACCCATGCCAAGGTTTGTGAGGGGGGCATCCATTGATTGCATTGATTACGCTGAGAAGCCATATATTACTCCTTGTTCGAAGGTGGAGGTCAATTTCTTTAAATTTCATATTTTTTTCCTAATTTTTGCATCATCTATACAGGTGTAACATTCTCTAGGGGATCTACATGCTTGGTGTTTGTGCCTGCTTTATTTCATTTATCTTTCCTCCTCACACGTCCCTTCTAGCATTATTTTCCTCTATCTTTGACCCTTTGCAAGTCCTTGGGGAAGTGGAGGTCAAAATTTTCTTCCTCATCCCAATTGATCGAGGAGAGGGAGTGTTGGTCCACCTTCTCTTCTTTGTAGGAGTTTAGGACATCTCCTTTACCTAAATATTCCTTGTGAATATCCCTCCATGAGTGGAACATTCTCATCTTGGAGGCATTCAACCTATGGAAACTCTACCTTCTCCTGTCAAAATAATCCTACAAGTCTGCCAAGAAGTCCTCAATTTTGGGTTTATGGTCAGGGGTAGCGTTGGGTAGAATTTCCTTTATTACTCTCTATGGATCATAAGTATCCCATGAATAGTTCAGCTCCCGAAGGTTTAAGCTCTATAGCTCAAAAATGGTATCCTTGGCAACGGTGTAAGTGACACATTTGTAGGTCCCTAAGGAGAAGGGAATTCCTACTCCAGAATTATGCTTTTTCTCTATCAATGCATGCATGTCCAAAACCTGCCTACAAAATTCTAAGAAAATTACCTAGTCACTGCAATATTGGGGAAGCAATAAAGGCTTCCCTTTGAAGCCGCTCATCTGCAACTATGTACAAGTCTAGAAATGGATGAACCAATTCCCCCACATTTCTACTAAATCCATAACATCCTTCAAGAGATAGAATCTGACATCCGCAGTCAACCTCTTTATTATGTCAAAATGAACGCATTTTTGACACAATGAATATTGGTTGTAAAGTTTTCTATGCACAAATGTGGGTAGAAATCCCACAAAAGTGCCTCCTCAACCTTGTCATCTAACTAGCCATGTGTGTCCAGGCTGTGAGGAGTGATCTTTAGCCTTGTCACCAACCAGATAGCATATGAAGTCATGTAAAACTTATTGGTACTCTTGACCTGGACGAGTTGGTTGTGTATGGCATTTGAGATTAGTTGTGCCTAGTCAAAATATTGGCTACCCTCAATAATAACCTCCATGAAGTAGTACATCCAAGGGTGGTATTTCTTTGCATCTAGCTTCCTGAAGATGTCACTCAATAGTGCAATGATAGCCTACATGAGAGGAATGAAGTTAGAGCATGAGATAATTTTTTCCATTTTGGCTCCATCCTTCCTAGGGTGAGTGAGTTAGTTTTCATTAAGGTGTCATTTGTTGACCACCTATGCAGCCTTATTTTATTTGAATACTTTATCCTCCTTGATTACTACATAGATGTGTCTATCTAGGAGCTAGAGGATTATATGAATAGCATTTGGGGTGAAATATTCTATATTCTTCGCCTCTACATTATTGCATTGCTTGGTGGCCTCAATGTAATGGTTGGCTGTGGTCAAATCAACTATGGGGACTGAAGTGATTGTGGGAAGGAAGTTGAAATATGGAGCTCCCTATAGAGGTGGGATCCTTGGGGTGAGTTCTTAGCATTGGCTCAGATGGTTCTCAAATCAACATCCTTGGTGTTAGTGTTTGAGATAGTTGCATTGTAGTCTCTAGTTTGGAAGCTCGGACATGTCCCTGATATACATATTTCATAGTTATGGGGGTCTTTTCCCAGTTATTTTTCCTTGGTTTTATTGGTCATAGGGGTTTCTTATGCTTTTACCTCAGGACTTGGTGTCGGTGCTACCATTTTTTATGAGCATGTATCCTGCAATAGCACCAAACATCATTCAGTATCTTATAATAAGAACTTATCTTCCTTTAGTATGAATTTGGGGGCTAGTATTTGGGGTTTGGGGTAATGGGTTTGGACCTCCTAGAATATGCATACCCAAAGAAAGGGGGATGGTCTTGAAGGGATTCCTAGACCCCAAGGTCTGATGGCCTTTTCGAACTATCTCTTGGGTCTTGGGGAGTCAACACCATAAATATGAGTTCGAAGATTCAGGAAATATGATACTTAAAAATAGGGTAAGTTCAGGATGGAAATCCCAAACGTGAAAATTCATAATCTTGATATAACTTGGTTTTCCTTACCCTAACTGTTAATCTATGTTGAGGGTTGTTTTCATTAAAAGGGGACCCCCTAGGAAAAAAGGGTCTGGAAATCAGGGTCCGGGAATCTAGAAATTATAAGCATCTAAGAACTTTGGGAGGAGCAAGGATGGATTCCCAGACCCAGAGTCCTGAAGTCTTGGATAATTTATGAGCACTTGAACTTTGAATATCGTTGAGGGGCATAAATGCATCAACAAAGAAAATAAAAACCTTGAGATATCCTGAGATGCCATATTTTCTTAAGGTAAGAGAACCTATAGCATTTAATGCACTTGCAGGGTCCCAAAGAGGGGTACCCTATTTTGTCACCGTACGACATAAGATGTGTGGATAAAACATTAACAACCCTAATTGGAAAAATTCTCTGGTTGAAACATAGGGCAATGAGATTTAGTGCACAAGAAATCACAAAAAAAGGATGAACCCTAAAGAATATAATAATGGATTTTGTAGGAAATCATTGATTTATAGATTGCCAATGGAAATCCTAAACTATGGAACTGAAAACCACAAAGAAAAAATGAAAAATACTGAAAGAAATGAACAAAAACTTCAAGAAAGAAGAAAAACATTCTTACCTTCTTGAATGCACAGATGAGGAAACACACAAATCCACCTGAAAGTAGTTTGAAATGCAACATTGGCTCTTAAAATTGTAGTAGAACTGATCATCAAGAAATTCGGGTCCCACTTAATCTCTCTATTTTGTTTGAATACTTGGTAAATAAAAATGAGCTTTAAAATGTCTTTTATAATGCATCGGTCTAGATGCATTAAATGCACTTGTCCTTTACTATTGACAAGGGGACTAGAATGCACTAGCATTTGAAGCTCTGGGATCCTGCATACCCCAAAGAGCTTACAGAACTCTTTAGGCATTATAAAATCCCAATGTTTGAATATTCAGACAAGGAACCGAGACAAAAAAGGGAAACAACTCTGGAGTCCCAGACTTCGGAGTACCAAAAGGGAACTAAACAAAAACAAACAAGGAAGCCAAAATGGGGACCCAACATCTCCCAGGAAAAAATGTTTGGATGGGTATGCAGAGGATAACATGACCCAAATACATCATAACACACATCCTATAATTTAACTAATTGAAGCACACACACCACAACATCCTCCAAAGTTGAAACCAAATGTAACATG
Organism: Thuja plicata; assembly: GCA_018584345.1. Taxonomy (NCBI): domain Eukaryota; kingdom Viridiplantae; phylum Streptophyta; class Pinopsida; order Cupressales; family Cupressaceae; genus Thuja; species Thuja plicata. The sequence continues at coordinate 602,611 of MU226267.1, read as the reverse complement.
TAGGAAGACATTAGAACACATTAACTATTTAGCCCAAAAATAGTCTACAATGCTCATAACTCAATGCAGATCTCCAAACACCGTAGAAAGATCCATAACAACCTCTTGACTCTCTGTCCAACACTTATCTAGACCAAAAGGTCATTTAATCAAATCAACATAATCCATTGAGTTGGCCATAGGCCAACATAAACGCAGATGTTAAACAACAAAACAACATATCTTCTCATGTAAAGAAACCCATTACAAGATATCTAAACTAGAATACTACACAAACCTTCTAAACATGTCCTCCAAATCACATACCATGAAACATCAATGTAGAGAAATGTAGAGCATTCTTTGAACCAATTCTTATCAATCCTGACAGTCATCCTTACTATCAGCAAACAAAAAAACACAACTTCAACCATCAAATAGTTGGGGACCTGAAAACATGGTAGTGCAACATTCACAAACCAAACTCATTATAACAAGAACTATAATCCACCAACTTTTTATCCGAAGCAATGTGGAGCATTCTCCTATAAGGCCTTCAAATACTCTTTCTTGCATATTTTAGCTTCTCATAATTCCAACTTTTGGATGCACCACATACTAACTTACTATCATCACCAAACATTAAAATAACATCTTACTATTCAATATCAAACCTCTACACATTAAGAAAAACTTTTCTCCATTAGGTTGACATCAAATGCACACATCAGGTGGACATCAATGACAACACAAAGCAGTTATCTACAACACACATATAACACTTCTCTCCATCATCTTAACATTAATGCACACGCCAGGTAGACAAAAAATGAGCACTTCTCTCCATCAGGTTGACATTAATGACAACACAAAACACATATTGCTAGCATATGTCTATATGTATGTATCCTTGATTATGGTTGCAGGGTCTAAACCCAGGCTTATATTGTTTAAAGGAGATATTTTACATGGTAAATATATAACCCTAACCCTAACTTGTTGTAATTGTGATAATACAGTCCAGCCACCAACAAGTTACATTTAATTATCTATCAATATTGTGGCAGTCACTTATAGAGAGAAAGAGTACATTTCATATGATGCCTAATTGTGACAAATTTTCAACTATAGTAAAAGCAATTTTCATTATTTTGTTTCTTCCACAACCTTCACTCCTCCCCCTGAGAGCAAAAATTGCATCAATCTAAGAGAAAAGATGTAGACATTAAGTCTCCCACTAGAAAGATGCATTGCTCTTATGGATCTAGTTTGAAGGAGGGGAGTCAATAACCCCTAAATTTTTTCAAAGATACTCAAAAGTATCATTTGACAGTGCCTTACTGAGCATATCTACAATTTGATCCTTTGTGAGCATGTACTCTAATCTGAATTCCTTCTTTGCAACTGTATACCATAACAAGTGATACCGGGTAGAAATGTATTTATTCCTTGAATACATCACCAGATTTTGTAAAATGTTAATAGCACTTGTGTTATCACTCATAATCGGAATTTCGTTGTCATATATTACCTTGATATCTTTGAGAGAGTGTTTCATCCACATCACTTTCATGTAATAAGATGATGCTAAAATATACTCTACTTTTGCAATAGATAATGGCACTAAATCCTTCTTTCTTATCCAAGAGACCATCTTGTCTTCTAAGAAAAATACACTACCACTTGTACTTCTATCATTTGCACGTCTAGCCAATCAACATCAGTGAAAGCTTTCAAGGTGAAACCATTATCCCTTTTGTACCATAATCCAAAGTTCATAATTCCTTTCAAATATTTGAATATTCTTTTCACTGCCTCCTCATGAGATTTCTTAGGATTAGCTTGATATCCAGTCAAACAAATTGCATGCATAATATCTGGTCTTGAAGTGGTCAAATACAATAATCCACCAATCATAGATTTGTAGAGCTTATGATCAGCTTTTGGAGATTCAACATCCTTGCTTAAATGAAAACCAATAGCCATGGGGGTCTCAACTAGTTTACAGACCTCCATTCCAAACTTCTTCAACATTTCCCTAATATACTTGGTTTTTGAGAAATGAAAATACCATCTTTCATTTGAGTAACTTGAAGACTGAGAAGAAAGATAATTCACCAATCATATACATATTTGTTACAATGGTGAGCAAGAATGATTGCACCCTTGGCCTCCATGGTTGTTCAGTGCAGCGATGGTTCGTGACATGGCTTAACTGTCTCTTGTGTCTTCTATATGTCTAGTGGTTGTATCAGGCATTAACAGGATGACCTTTTGGTGCAACGGAACATGCTAGTTCTAACAAGTGGTATAAGAGCTTGGTCACAAGTTCAAACCCCGCGCTTGCACTAGGGGAATATTGTTACAATGGTGAGAAAGACTGATTGCACCCTTTGTCTCATTGGTTGTTCAGTGCAGTGGTTGTTCGTGACATGGCTTAACCACCTCATGTGTCTTCTATATGTCTAGTGGTTTTATCAGGCATTAACAAGTTGACCTTTTGGTGCTATGACAACCGCTAGTTGTAGCAATATTCAATTCCTTCTCCATTTCCTCAAAAAAAACTCATGAAAACATCATCCTCCCTGCCAAATATAATGTTATCAACATATACAAATACTAAAAGAAACTTATCACCTTCAACTTTAAAATAAAGATTATCGTCTGTGGTACCTTTCTTGAAATTTTGTTGCAATAAATACATGTCCAATCTTGCATACCAAGATTTAGGACCTTGTTCAAGTCCATAAAGTACTTTCTTGAGACTACAAACCATATCCAGATAATTTGAAAACTAAAAGTCATCCAGTTGCTCAATGGTAAACTTCTTCTACTCTCCATTCAAAAATGTGGACTTAACATTCATCTGATATACCTTGAAATTCTTATATGCGGAAAAATTAAGAAGCATTCGTATTGATTCCATCCTCACTACAACACAAAATGTCTCCTCAAAATCTATTCCTTCAAATTCGGTGTAACCTTTACATACCAACCTTTTTGTATTTCTTTTCACTTCACTATCTTCATTTAGCTTGTTTTGGAACACCCATTCAGTTCCTATCACATTCTTGTTTGTCGGTCTAGGTATAAATTATCATGTTTGATTCTTCTCTATCTGATCCAACTATTCATTCAAAGCTCTCATCTAACTGTCATCTTTTCTTTCTTTTGCATAAGTTTGGTTCCACCTTAGACAGAAAATGGGAGTTTGTTTATTCACTTACCTTGGCAAGTCTTCTCCTTCTCAAAACACCTTTTCCTTTGTCTCCAATGCTCTGATCTTCAAAATGATGTCTCTACACATACTTTGTCAAGGTCTAAAGTGCTTGTTTGAGTTCCTTTTATTCTTCATCCAATCCTTATGTCTTCCAGAGCCGTTTCCTCTACATGAGCAGAAAGAACATCTTTAATTTCATTCCTTACTTAGACATTTGTCCCCTCCAAATCTTCTTTAGCCTCACGTTACAACATCAGTGTGCCTTTCTCTTTAATGAATATCCCAATAATATTCCTTCATTTGATCTTACATCAAACTTTTCCATATTGTCCTCATCTCTCCTAATGTAAAATTTACTTCCAAACATTTTGAAGTACTTGACAATAGGTATCTTTCCAAACCATATTTCATAAGGTGTCTGGGTGATTCACTCTCATTTGTAATCTATTAAGAAGATAGACAATAGTATGTAAAACATCTCTCCAGTACATGTTAGGTAGATTAGCGCATTCAATATGGTTCTAGTCATTTCAACACCAGTCATATTCTTTCTTTTAACAACTCCATTATGTTGTGAAGTCCTAAGACCATATAATTGCTTTCTAATTCTAAGTTCTTCACAAAATATGTCAAACTCATATGATGTAAACTGACCACCTCTACTACACCTCAAACGCTTGATCTTAGAATCTATCTGATTCTTAATGAAATTTTTAAATACCTTAAATCTATCCAAAGCTTCTGATTTTTCTCTTAAGAATGTAACCCATGTCATTCTAGAATAATAATCAATAAGTAGCATAAAATACCTTTCACCATTTAGTCATCTTTCCATTGTGGATCCCTATATATTTTTATGTATTAGCGCCAAAGGTCTCGTGGTTGAGTACTCCTTGTTCTTGAACTTGTCACTAGTCTGCTTTCCCATCTGACATTCTCTGCATATAGTATTGTTAGGTTTGATAATTTTAGGAAAATCTCTCACCACCTTAGAAGAGTTGATCTTCATTGTATTTCCAAAATTAATGTGTCCCATCCTTTTGTGCTATAACCAACATTTGTTGCTATGTTCTAACAAACAATCGCTTCCTCTATTTTCATTAAGGTCGTAGACATTGCCATTTGTCCTTGTCTTTCGCAACTAATCTTTTGGAACATTTTCTAATCTCACATCTAGACCCATGATAAATACATTTACAACCTTTATTGTGCCTTTACTTCACAAATTACTCACACTCAATAGATTTTATCTTGGCCCCATAGCATAATAAACATTACCAGCCTTATGCTTACCATCAATAGATATAACTCCCTTACCACATAAAGGTATAGCTCCTTCACAAGCAAATGTGATGGATCCTCCATCGTACTTTTCAAGTGGAAGGATATTTATTCTGTCACTTGTCATATGATTTGAAAATCTAGAATCAATTATCCAAGGTCTAGGTTTTTCTCTTGCATGTATGGAAGTCTTCACAGTTGTTCTTTCACTATTTTCTCCAAGATTCTAACTTATGGACCGGTTACTCATTCTTAATAGCCAAGAATAGTACTTTGTCATTTAAATCATTTCCATTTTCATCTATTCATGAATGGGTCTTTGACTAAACAAAAATTTGTCTTGCCCTTGTCTATGCTATTTGTCATTGTATATATATTATTTCTTCCATGACTATCCTTTCTCTCATCATCATCAGACTTCTTAAAGTTATCTTTCTTAAAAGGGCATTTAGCGACAAAATGACCTATTCTTCCACAATTAAAACACTTGAATGGTAACTTTCATTTATATTTTTTGAATCCTTTCTTAAGCCTTCAAACAAAGTTTGCTTCCTCATCGTCTGGATCCTAACTTGTCTCAGGTTTGTCTTCAATCTTCTTTGTGGATTTGAATGTGGCATCCTTCTTGTCAAGTTGACAATCTTCAAATTTAGTGATCTCAAAAGAAGAGACAACCCTAGTTTCGATCAAACGTATGTGTGTCCATATCACAACTCTGTTAAATGACATACAACAAGGGTTTGTAGGATTTGGGCATAGTTCTCATAACTTTCCACACAACATCATTGGCTTTTATAGTTCCACCAATACTTATGATTGCACTCACAACATCTTTCACATAGTGTAGGTAACCTTCAATGTTTTCATCCTCAAACATCTACAGGGTTTCAAATTTAAGCTTTAGGTTTTGCAACTTGATTTTCTTGATCTTCTTGTCTCCATATATATTGCTCAACTTCTCCCAAACTTCATTTGCAATTTTGCAAAGCATGACCTTCATCATCTTTGAATCACTTAACCGACTAATAATAGCATTTCTAGCTTTTGCATTATTCTCATGCACCTCAATTTCATCTGGTGTAGAAAGAACACCAACCAAAGGATTGTATAGTTTCTTAACAATATCCCAAACACCAAATGACATAGAGTCCAAATATGATTCCATCCTTTCCTTCCAAAAGGTATTTTTATTCCATCAAACTTTGGTACTTTGTGACCATTTTCATGCGCTATCTTGAATCTTCCTCAAGTGGTTCATCTTTCCTAAAGAGGAAAAAATAAATTAGCTATGATGTCAATTGTTGAACACACCTCAAGATTGAGAGAGGGTGTGAATCAGTCTTGTCCAACCTTAAACCTTTTCTGTCACAAACACCTATTAAATATCTTTATCCAACTAACCATCAATGAAAGATATTTCAATGAAAACAGAAACATATGAACACCAAAGTTTTACATGGAAAACCCAATGTGGGAAACAACACGGTGAGAATCACACTCACTATATGAAAATAGATTACAATGAATTAGGTCATGGGCCAAGGAGTTTATTGCTCCTGAAAAGGACTTACAAGCTAAGGTGCACAACCTTAGGGCAAGATACAAAGGACTTGTAAACTGAGGCGCATGATCCCAGAACAAGAAATAGGTTTATGCAAGTTGGCAAAAGAACTCACTTTCTTATAGCAAGCACAGGGAATTGATGAATTGAAAAGATGTAGGATCTCTTGATCAACCACTACAAAAAACTCTGACAATCTTAAATACTTACATCTGCTCTTCCAAATTCACATCACATTGACTTTACATTCAATCCACACTTAATCCATGTCCAATCCACGCATCTACACGCCAGTATATATAAACTTGATCATCCAAAACATAACTAGGTCGCCCATGGAAGAGATATGTATTATTTACATAAAGTCGACCATCATGAACACTCACACTCAATGTGGATCACCCTAGGAGTTAAAGGGTACCCAAATATATCATAACATGGCTTCCACAATTGAACTAATCAAAACACACACACACACACACACTGCAACATCCCCAAGTCGAGAGCAAATGATGCAGGAGCATCCCAGGGTAGTTGGCTATCCTGCATGTTTGGGATATTTGATGGAGTTTTGTGGACTTATTTTCATGTGTGATGGATTTGGTAGAGTTGTGTGGACCTACTTGGGTCTTTGGTAATTGGTTTTGATGTATTTAATGGAACTTGGAATGGTCTTGGTTGCTTGGCATGGACCGGGAGGAGATCGGCCTTGCTTAGGAATTTGGTGCCTATTACAAGCCATATAAGTAATTTTCCACAAAGCGTTAGAGGATGCAAATTTGAGGGATTAAAGAGGGCCTAGATTTCTACCTACGGTTCGAAGCACGAGTCCTAATTCATCCGGAGCTAGGAGATATCGCGATTTTACTAAGACATATATTTTGGGCATTTAATTGTTGTTGTTGGCCGACTTGTGGCATTTAATTTCGGTATTTGTATTTAATTTATGTTCAG
>MU226267.1:569425-588956 GCA_018584345.1 Thuja plicata | reverse complement strand
TATTTTATAATATTTTTTGCATTTCATATTTTACATCAAAATTTCTTTCATATTTTATATTTTTTCCTATTAAATATTAAGTCCTTTTTCCTTAAAATAATAATCAATTATTTAAATATTTAAAAAATATTATTATCATTTATATTTAACATTATTTTTAAATTACATTTTATATTATATATTAACTTTTATACTTTTAAAATTTATTCTAACATCAAAGCTTCTCATGGTCTTCAAAACCGTATAGCACTTAAGATTCTTTCTTAATATCTAATTTATAATTTAAAAATAGATTATACACATTAATTTTATTGTTATATCATAATACAACTAATCTCAAAAATATTCTTCCATTTTCTTTAACTCGGGAAAACAATTGCAAATGGCTTTCTTTAAAGGATTTTTTTGGGTGTTTTTGGTCACGGTATTTGAAGGATCTAGGTTGTGCATTGGAGCCGATCTTCGACATGTTATAGCAGATGGAACTTCATTTTACCATTTCATGAAATCATGGGCAGAGTGCAGCAGAGGCATCCCATTTCCAAACCTCCTCCGCACAACAAAACATTCTTCGAACGTGAATACAAGAAATCTCCATAAATTTCCTACCGAGCCCATGATATAAAAAGTGTTGGAATTGCATGGGCCAAGATTTTCAAGTTTGATCCTAAGATTTCACAGCGAGAGCATAAAAAAAGATCTATTTTTGATAGAGAGTCTCCCCAAAATAGAGGAGATCTGATATACACCACATTTTTTCCACAAAAGATGTAATACAAGAGCTAAAACAACAAAGTGGAGCTCCAAGTTCGTGTTGTGTCAGCGCAATAATGGAGGAATGTAATAAGAGCTCGGGAAGTGGCATAGGACGAAGATGTGTATTTCTTAGTGCTGCCTAGTCGCAGAAACATAGTTAGGCCTCTGATTTTGCGTTTTGGAGTGAATTCTTGCAATTCAATCTTTGGTGCAGGAATGAAAGAAAATCCAATTGCAAAAGTCAGTCTGGACGAAACACCTATATTTTTTTCAACAAATCCAAATCGTGACTGTAGTTGGATTTATATTTTTAAATATATATGAATTTTTAGGAGGCCCAAGTGTCCGGAGAGGAAGATTTAGAGTCATAGGAAAGTACACTCATTAATCTCCTTTGGCGGCTACCTCTAAATTGTGCGGTGGATCATCCTAAACAGGTTGCTGTGAATCAACCCATCTTTAGCAAATCCATTACAATTAACCGCTAATCTGGTGTCATGGAAAGGAAATCATTACATGGTTTCAATGAGGCATCTTGAAGGCATTGTGTAGCATTTTGGGACTGAATTATCAGTGGAGCAGCACACAAGTTCATCAAACTCATGTTATTTCTAAGAGCATCAAAATTGGTGCAGAACCTTAAGATGAGGAATTTTCTCAACAAAAAATTGTCTGGTTCTTTCAAGAATCCTAATTGTCTGGTTCTTTCAATATTATTGTGGGAAGAAACAAAACAATAAATAATTACGGGAGATTTATTACGGCAACCTCTCTCCAGCGTGAGATATTTATTAAAATCTTCCATCTTCAATTCAAGAGCAGCATCAACATCGCCATGGGCGTGGGCTTGTCAATTCTCTACACTATCAAAACTTGCCTAGCCCTTGCTTAACGGTAACCTATTTCCAATAGTGCGAGACAATTCCGGCAACAGATTTTAGTGTGAAACAATTCCGACAACAGTCTTTTTTAGTGTGAGACAATTTCATGGTCAAGGGTTTCTCCCCAAAGAAAGCCTATCGGCTAACAAGAGTTCCAAAAGTTAAATTGCGAAGGTTAACATTAACTTTCTAGAATTTATCAAAATGGTGCAACAGAAACATGATAAAAGGAAACAAATTTTCAAAGACTTTCCTGAATTCTTGCAAAAGATTGTTGTTCTCTTACCAAAAAGAGTGAAGGAGGTCTTAACTGCAGAGGTGTTGCAACTTAAGATAATAAATAAAATTAAAGTAGAAGAGCTCACAAATCTCTTAAATTGATTTGGAATCTTGGAACCACATTGATAAGGAATGAGCGGTTGGTATTGAGGCTTGTAATTGCTTGAAGGTAAGCAAGGAATGACTGTAATATCCCCCATTTTAAGCAAAATTGATTTGTAGATAATTAGCCTAGTTTTCAAGTTTTTTACATAAACTATTTGGAGAGATAGGGAGAACTCCAAGCTTTTTTTTGGAGTGTTCAGGTTTGTTTTAAGCAAAATTGATTTGTTGATAATTAGCCAAGTTTTCAAATTTTTTACTTAAGCTATTTGAAGAGATGGGTAGAACTCAAAACTTTTTGGAGTGTTCAGGGTTGGTTAACAATTACTTTGATTCTTGGTAGTGTTTTTGGTTGGTCTCGGTAGGCATCATTACGCTTTCAAAAAAAAAAAATTTGGCTTCTAGGGAGTTCTCCAAACTTCTTGGAGAAGCAAGTTAATTTTAGTAGCTCATTTGGTTGCTTCAAATCATCGTCCTAAGACTTCAAGATTAAATTGAAATAATCAAAATTACAAAGTGACATCATTCTTGTACTTTCTACAAGTCAAATAAATTATTAGGTTATTACTTAAGTTGTCTAATGTTGAAATACTTAAAAAAGACAACTTAGTGCAATAGCTAGTTAAAAAGGTGTTATGTTGTATTTCAAGTTGGATGCTTTTGCACATGGTAAATATCATTATTTTTTCAAAAAGATCATTTTAGACGATAATAAAAATATTATTTTAAAATTTATTGTTATCCCTCCAAAAATGTTATAAAAAGAAGTGGAGTACTCATTTGCAAGGTTAGCCATGAAATGTTATTTGCTTTTGTTGTTGGAGAGAATCAAAGTTCTTCCAAAAAAACTTAAGGACAAAAAACGCTCTATAAAGTATTTGCTTGAGGGACAAACTCGCTCAGCCCCTCCCCCGCCCCGCCATTGCCCCCAAGGAGGATATAGTGGTTTCATTCAAAAATCACCAAAGGGAAGTTTCAATTTTTGTTGCAACATGAAATATTTGGATGTGTTTTGGATCTCTAATATTTTTGGGGTTGTTTACGAAGAATTATGTTGAAGTTTTGGATGGTAAAATTGGGTCATACCATTCATCCAAGATAGGTCATACCATTATGGAGCCACCTTTGTGGTATATACCTTCTTTCCTTTTCGTTATTTGACTGCAAATGATGACAATGATTCTGGTTGTATAATTACTAAAGAGAAGATTGAAGTTATCTAGGCCAGGTGTACTTCTTTGTTGTTGGGTTGTACTACAAGTGTATCCTCTATGGTGATTGTCGCCTTACTTTATGGTTCTGTCACCGTTTGGAGATGTCTTGGCTTTAAGAGTGCAAAATAGCCTATTTAGGAGTGGCCCTTGACGGATTGGCATGAGGTTTGGTGATATTGTTGACTATTTGTTTGAAGAACATCTGTAGTAAATATAGCCAATTTTAGACTTGTACAAGTTTGTTTGTTTATCAGTCTGATATACTCTTCTTCTAGTGTGTCGTTGTAGAGATTGTGTATGCTTTGAAGTTTATCTTTTCTTATGATTGATTAATAGTGTGTTGAGCATAAGTGGAGGTGTTTTCTAGATGTTTATATTGTTGTCCAGACCTATTGTAGCATGTTACAAAATGATACCACACCTGCAATCTTCCATATTATTACCAAAGGTTTACTTCTTGTTGGGTTTGTGATTTCATTGATTGTCCATGTTTCTTGAAGGGTTGTAGCAGTTACATGATGTTGATTTGAGTTTTGATATCTCATTGTAAACATTGGACAATAGTATCACCAGTGTGTTTAGCATTAGCTCATTAATTTATGCACTCGTCCACTAAATAAGTGGTTATCACGTATTTACCCACTAAATAAGTGGATGGTTTGTTTGTTACTAACCCAACTAAACAAGTAGTTACATTTATATTAAGCTTCTTACTGAATAAGTGGAAGTGTACTCTTTTCTTTCCCACCACATAGATAGAAGTGCCTTTGTTTATCCACTGAAAAAGTGGATATTTGTAATCACACCTCGCTTAAGAAGTAGCTGTGTACTCCCTCTCTCGGTATTGTTTGAGCACTCTGTTGAATGAGTAGTATTGGTTGGCTTGCCGCCTAATACATTTCCTAAACATCATATGCTCTTACTTTGCCCATCTCAGGAACTATGTGACCAAAAAGAGAAAAGGAAATTGCATTGCATATTATTTCCAGTTCAAAAATTTCAAAAAAGAGGTTGTTTGTTACATCATGGTAACATGTTCGGTGAGAGACATATAATGCTAAGAACAATATAATCCTCAAAAGCATCTGTATGGCCTTGCTATTTTTGCTTACTAAGATATTTGTCAATTATCACCTTGGATTGTTTATGAGGTTGCTTTGAGAAAATGATGCTAGATTGTATTCAAATAGTTCTTTCTCAAGAGCCAAAATGAAAATTCAGATGGGGATACAGTTTTGTACCTAGTTGATGGAATTGTATCAATCTTTAACCTGTATTTTTGAGGCCCGAATTTAGTGACCCTAACATTTTAGCTCCATATTTATCAGGTAGAGTAATCCTAGTTAATTTTAGCAAAAACAACTACAAAAATAAAACACAATTGCTTCACATAAAGGTAGTGTTTCCCTCCATTTATTGCATCCTATCTTTTTAGTATTTTACATAAGTATCCCCATAACATAAGTTATATTCAAATCTATCTATAGCTTGTTTTGTCATCTACATTATCAGGAATATACAAAATCAAACCTTTGAAAATAGTCATCTATTATCACAACACAGGGTTTTCAAAATAACCATAAAACTTGTTCTCTTTTTTCTATTTCTCAAAGATGCATTTCATCGAGTAATTTGAAATTTTTTTGTCATCCCTTTAACCAAAGCTGTAAAATTCACAATCAATTTTACATACACAAAAAGTTGTCTTTTGACAAATATAGTTGAATGTTAATAAGACATACATTATATTCTCAGTAAATGTTACAAAGTACCTACATGGTTTTACAAAGCAATCAAAATTGAAAACCCTATATAGTACAATCTATAGTTGGTAGAGACATCTGAAAGGAATTCACAAAATGTTGTTCAAAGCTAAGTGAACTTGACCGTGAAAACTACTCAAACTTGAAATGAACATTTCTGTAGAAACGGGTGGCAAGAAGTTTTCTTCTAAAGCCATCTTGAAATCAAACGAAAGATTCACAAGCAATAATTACCCAAATACATTCAAATGATACTCTGGTAAGAATCTTTATAGTCATACCTATAGAGGCCAGCATAATTCTACTTGAATACCAAACAAATATCCTTTATTCTTTAACAGATATTTGCTTGTGATTGCATGGGCCAACACTTCTCAGACAGATTTGATAAAGACTGGTCACAATATTACCAGGAAATCACGAGACGTGTATAGTTTTTTGATATATTTCCTCCACTAACCTTTCATTGTCCAAGGACTTTGTACAGCTGGTCTGGACATAACATGATGGAATTTGCATTTGTTTTTGGTAACATTTCTTTACAACCACAAAACAGGCTCTCTTGTACAAGACCCTGCTTAGGAGCATATTATGCCTACTTCTAATATAGATTTATATTATGAACCTAAAAAGAGGCCATGTAGGGGCATCGGTAAATATATCGAGATGAAAAAAAAAAATTGGGGGCATCAATTCCAACGCTTGGCATTCTTCAATTTGCTAGATTTTGCTTTGTTTTGCTGAAAAGAAATTTGCTTTTGCTTCTTCATCAGTATTTTCTCTGCCTGCATTTTCAAAATGGGATCAAATAGTCTTACAAGATCATAAATAACCACACATTTTAATAATTGGTTAAGTAATCTGCTTGAGAAGCAAATCCTACTTGAAGATCTCTCCAATTCTAATGGTATGCTGCTCATCATTACTAGCTCAAAACTGTTGCGAAAATTGTAAATTGCAAACCAAGTGTTCATTTCAAGCTTGAATTGATTGCATTCACGTCATATGGGCACCTATCATTAATGATGTCAAAGTTTTCTGCATAACCAGTGACAGAAATCTGATACAACTGTTTCAGACGTATTCATTATGTTTTCTTGCATAAGACATTTCAATTTCAACCAGCTTGTTTACTTAGTAGACATCCATATGCTGAATACCAAGTTCAACTTTGGAAAAGCTCTTGACCAATATTTGAAATTTTTTCATTTTGAGGATTATGCCACAGGAATAAGTCCATATCATTTCCCTAGTCTCTTCGTAAATGCATTAGAACTAACAACTATCACCTTTTCTAGAAGCTTAGAAGGCACATACCTACGACGGCCCATATCATATGGCTGCAGCTTGTGACAAATTTACAAGGTATAACAGATATTGAAGAAAGAGAGATAGCATCAATTAAACAAAGTTTAATATAGACAAGAAATCATAGTAGCAAAAAGGATTCCCAGGAATAAATTGGTAAACCAAAAGATAAAGCTTTTTTCAAAAAATCATGTTAGGGAAAAATAGAAAAAATCATAAGAATCACATTTAAATCATGAATGGCAAGTCTTTTTGCACTGAAATCATAATAAAATCAAGAATTTTTTAATCAGACTTTAACTTTCAATGGTCAAAGTCATTAACAAGAAGCTTATCATAAAATCACAATTATCACTTGACATTTTATTATTTTTGGGGCAAGTCACAATTTCATGCAAATTTTTCCCCAATTTTTGAAGAATATCTATCTTGGAGATGATGAATCTTGGTAACTCATTGATTATCATTATAATCAAGATAAGAACAGAACATTCTAATCATGTATGACCCATATCCCACTTTTCATCATTTTAGATTCTTGAAGTTATCAAATGTGATAAACCATTCCTTTCCCCAATATGCACTTCACTAAATTATTTCACTTAACTAGAAAGTATATATCTCTTAATGTATTCTAACTACAATCTATTAGAACAACTTGGGGTTTCCTCTGTGCTCACAACATAGTGTTGGCTTTGATGTGCAATAACGGCCCCTCTTGTAATTGCCTTATGTGCTTTCTAATTCATGTGATAAATGCTCTTTTCAGTGCTGCTTTAGTGTATTATGTGATTCATATTTTATGATCCTTTTACCAAACTTGCCAGTGATGTTTTTGTCCATCAATGTGTTGTGAGTGTGTATTTTGGATGCTTTTGTGGTGATGTCTGTATGACCATTGAGGTGTTTCTAATGGAATTCCCGACCATTAATTATGAGATCCATATGATGTACTCATATATGTTAGATCATTCCAGTGTTTTAGCATTGTGTTATTGTGGATTGTGCATATCGTTCTTGGATTATGCTTAGTCATAGAAGATTAAAGTAGATGTGATAATTTGAGATCGTGATTTTATACCGTGCTGGTTTAATTATGTTGCTTCGGCTATTTATTATATGGAGGAGGTATGCCTAATGTTTGACCTGAGTGTGCAGGTAACTTACAAGTATTAGACCAATGTCTGGCATTTGGAAAGTTGACAAAGATTTTGCTTAGCCATCTCACCCTTCTTAGCCTTGTGAAATCCCTGTATTACTCTGGATCCAAATCGATAATAATTCCAGAATCCATATGTTGTGAAAACCCATAAAGTGTGGTTGAGCCTTTGCATGTGTCATGTTTATCATTTGCATTGCATTTAAAGTTATTTTGAAATACATGTTTGTGAAAATTCAATCATTGAAAAGGTAATAATTATGCTTTAGTAGAAAAAAATTTGTTGCATTTTATTAAATTATTGGTAGAAAAAAAATTAATTATTCAGTTGAAATAAGTTTAGTTGCCTTCAAAACGGAAACGGTTAGCAATAGAGATTGATAGTTTTATTTGCTTAATTTAATTTTTATTATTCTTGGCTGGATGTTTTTCCCACACCCAAACTTTTTGTGTCTCTCCTCTTGAAAAATGGAAAGTGAGCCGACTTTTTCACATTTATTTATTTCGATTCTCCCTCATCTACTTTCATCACTTACAATTTTTCTGTTATTGTTTTTATTATCACCATTTCTATTATCATTTTTACCATACTTACTTCCATTTTTAGTTCATCTTTCTATGAAATTTAATCCCTTCATCTTTTTTCTTACTCAACCATCTTTACCTTTTCTCAATTAATTTTTATTTTTACTTATACCAATATTAAATTTATAATATCATCATTCTACTTTTAGTTTACTGCTAACCCATCTTATCATTCTCTTCATTTTATTATTTCCACCTTTAGCTTACATCTTGTTATATCCCCTTTTTCGATAAAGCTAAGGAACTAGTAAAAATAATATCTTGAGAGTTGTCCCAATGATTTTATTTATTAAAAGGACAACTTAGTATTATTTTATTATTAAAAAGAAAGGTCCAATAAAGTGTTTTTTAAAATAGGGTCATTACACCAAAAGGGTCAATTGAAAAATCTAATTAAAAAGTATATTGTGTTAATGTTTATGGTAGCTTCAAGAGAGCTCCTTCATACCTTCGATGTTTGCTTCATTGCCGAGATTTTTATCATGCCTTCATGCTCGTGTTCACAATGGGTATCCCTGTGTCCTGGAACCGAAACACTCAAGTGGAATATGGGTCGGGGCCTCTCGATGGTGATCATCATGTTCGTGCGGTGTTATGACCCAGTTGTCCCTATCGTGTCCGGGTTGTATCTATTCACCGTGGTTGGAGAACTTTGAGGAGAATCGTTAACTATATGACTTGGCACTGTGCGTGTACTGACTTGGCACCATACGCGTGATAATGGACATGCTGTCTGTTTATGTTCACCGGTTCTTTGCCAGCAGTATTCTTTTATTGTCAACATTAGTATGTATTCCCTTCCTTCTTACCCGAAATCATGTCTTGGACAGTGACTCTTGTTTAAGGCTCGGGTGGAACGTGTTTATGATTGACTTTGTAACTGCCATCGGTTCCTTATCTTGTAACCAGCGTCTCCTTGTGTTCCACGGAAGAGCCTATTTTTTCTATTGGAATATTGTTTAAGTTATGGTGATGGTAGTAGACGGATTCTGATGATGATATCAGTGCAGAAATTATGTGGTATTTTCAGTAGTCATTCTCAGCAATCATCTGAAGTGTATTCTTCAGAGGTGCTGGCTGTTTGTATTTGGTATCTGTAAGATACAAAAGAAAATCTGTGTTCTGTAGATGCTGAGTAGGGTACTTACATATACTGTAATTGATAGACTTCTGATGATTGCTAAAAGAGTTTAACAACTTCTGAGAAGTTTCATATCCTGATTATGCTTGTGAAACATTGTATTCAGTTTTTGATTATTCAATAAAAGAGAAGTTCTTTGGTGTGGCTGGGTTTTTCCCTCGAGTAGGAGGGTTTTCCCAGGGTAAACCTCTGTGTCTCAGGAGTTTATGTGCTTTGATTTACCTGATATTTATTTATGCTATTCTGGTTCTCAAAACATCAACATATTGTAGACACTTCTAGAAAGGGGCTTAAACTAGTAAATACTTGATTATAAAAGGAGCTTGGCTGGGGAAAATAGGGTTTCTAAATATTTCACCAATTTGACTTTTCTAATAGGTTGGATCTCACGTTCATTGATTAGTTCCTGAGGAGGAAAAGCCTCTCTGTGTAGATGATTGGAGGACAAAACCCCTTGCTTATAGGGGATTCCATAGTCCATTCCAAGATCACATTAGTGCTGAGTGTTTCCAGTATTCAGTTGGTTTGATGTGTGTTGAAAATTTCTAGATATTGGAATTTGCGCAGAAAGTTCCAGATTGAATGCAAGATTCCAGTTTGGTTTGTGGGTTTCTAGTTAATAAGATGTACATTTCCAGATTTATTTGTAGGGTTTCAATGTTTCATGATCTATCAATAAATAATGAAAGGTATATTATTGCTGCAGCTTAATTTGTGCAGAGTTAATATTATTGCTGCATATACTATTATTTGCTATTGTATGCTTAAAATTATCGCAGGTTTATGTATAATATTCCTGATTGTGAATTAGCAGCTTTATGAATCAGAAAAGGGTGTCATGAACTTCCTAAAATCTACTGCAAAAGACAGTTTATCTTAAAGCCTTGCTAGTCATACCATATGGATCAGATGTTATGATAGATATAATATTATTTGTGACTCACAGGAGGATAAGGTGAAGCGGCTTACATTAATGGGGCAAGGTTTGACAAACTTACTTTGGGTCTGTCTTACACTTCAACGGTTCAACCCAACAAAAGAAGACAAAATAAGGGCATCTTGTTTAATAATATGTGGAATGTAGCCTATGATAGTAGCTTCCATATTAATATTAATTCCTAAACACAGCCTTCAAAAATATAAAAGACCCATTGCAGCTGTGGGTTGTACCATAATACCCATTGCAGCTGTTCCCTAGTGCTATACCTTCTGCTGCAATCCTATGATTGAAATTAAGCTAGAGCAGGTTAAATACATCAAAATTTAAGGATCCGTATATACAGCTATAAAACTGCAATAAGTTTCCATCAGTTCGTAACATTGTATGTCATGTCCCTTTATTTAATAAAGGGATTATTTAATATTTTGGCCCTGTTCCTTAGGTCCGTCCTATTTATTTGTAACTTGTGGCACCACCCCTTGCCATGGGCCTATTTGCATTTTTCAAATCTGGGCGCCAACCTAGTTGGGCTGACTTGCATTTGTTTCGTAAGGGAAGTCAAGTATTTATTTGCTCTCATGAGATGGTTGATAGCATGGTTTAGTTTGTCTCTTATTTTTAAATCCAAGTTTGGATTTGGACACCATTTGCAGTTTCTGTGGCAGTTGCGCAATTTTGTGAAGTCTTCATTGGAGACAAAATTGTAATTTCTCGAGTTACTGTCGATTTGACGATTCATTGATGAATTACAGTATCTGAAAATATTGTTACCTTTCAGAGGTCTGGTGTATTGAATGCAATATTAAATATCTTCTGATTGTGA
The DNA here is from genome assembly GCA_018584345.1 of Thuja plicata. Classification (NCBI taxonomy): domain Eukaryota; kingdom Viridiplantae; phylum Streptophyta; class Pinopsida; order Cupressales; family Cupressaceae; genus Thuja; species Thuja plicata. The sequence continues at coordinate 578,005 of MU226267.1, read as the reverse complement.
TTCTAAAAGGGCAAGACTTAGATCTTATTAGTGGCGTGGGTTATTCCTACTTAGTATTGGCAGATCTGAAATACCAGCGGATGATTAATTCATTGCATAAGGATTTAGTGAGATATTATTTCTGTAATAATATTATCCACGATCTTGCCGATCTAAGGAAGAAGTATATAAGACAGAAATCGGGAGCTTCTTTATTTGATCGGAACTACTATATTGATGCACAATATATGTTGAAGTGCAAGCATCAAAGCAGAGCATATATTACAGAGGAGTTTACATCCATACCTTTGCCATCCATATTTAATAATATTGGCCTGAATATCTCAGTAAAGAAGCGAAACATATATCAATTCACAGCAATCACTATATAGTCACCTGAAGAAGAAAGGAAGGTAACACAAAGTTCAAACCCATGGCCATTCATTCGCATCTACGGGGGGGGGAATTATATTCAGACTTATGAAGTGACGCCACTGTTTGAAACTTTGAAAAGACTGTTCCAAGATTAACGAATATAGAAATTAGCAGAAGTTATTCAAAGGTGACAGTACGTTACTGCTAGTAAGATAGGAGTACATCGTCATTGATTCTCAGGACTAATAATAAGGACAAAGAAGTCAGTAAATTGCAACAGGAAAGAAAGATACACTCTGGCTGGAAGAGAAGTATATTGGACTGATTAACATCAGCTCATGAAGATCACTGGTTTTAGGAGTACCCTGCTGGTCTTGGAAATTACAAGGGGAATACCTTCAGATATCTGCGCTCTGTCTTGGCGATTTCCAACGCCAAGACTCCATTGATGTAAATCATCAGTAGTGAGGAATGCAATCTGTCACGTCCCCCGTTTGAAACCCTATTGGCGATATCCTCATCTTTTTCATACCAATTTTGGAAGTCTCTAAAAAATAAAATTACGAAAGTGACAAATAAAGAAAATTGATTTATTGTGAAAATATTTAATAATAAAATATAAAGATATAAATAAATAATAAATAATATATATATCAATATAAAATATTACATAACCATATATCAAATATTGTGATTTATTACAATAAAATACATATCAATATAATACATGAAATGATAATATAATATAAAATATGTATCAAATATTATTAAATGTAATTACTAAACATATGATATTAATATTAAATAAAATAATATAACATAATATCAAATATTAATGCTGAATATATATATTAATAAAATAACATATATCAAAATCTTAATAAAGTGACAAACCACATCAATTAGAAGCAATCTTGACCTTGGAAAGTCACGACCTTTGAAAGGTCGTCTTTCCCCTTCCTGCCGCATGAATATAAATAGAAGAAAACACCAAAGAGAAATCATGGAATGGGCATTTTGTTTATCTAATCACCAGGAAATAACAAAGAACATTTTTTATATATTGCAATCAGCATCCAATCAGTATCCAGTCAGAAACAAGCATAAAGTAAATCATGCGGATAAGGAAATTACGCAGCCAAGGAAAAAGATTCAGACTTGACCTCATAATCCAATCAGCAACCAGTACACCAGTATATACAGTCAGCCATTGAATGAACCAATCAGGAGTTTATATATTATACAATCAGCAACTATAGAATGGGAAATAGGATAGAGAGAAAGGCATTGAAGGGAGCCAGAAAACAATAAAATAAGAAAGTCCTTGATCTGAGAAATAAATAGATCTCTGAACGGGTTATACAGAACAGTAAATAATTATTCATTAGTTGACAGAAGATATCAATCTATAAGGTGTACGCTCAGTACATATTGCATCAGAATATAAGTTCTTAAGGCAAAGAAAACTGAAGCAGCATCCAGAGCACGGAAGGCAATAATATTACAGGGGTTTGAAAAAACTACAGTAGCATCGAAGAGCACCAAAGGAAATCAGCGTTCCTCACTATGCAGCAGAGAATATATAGCAGCGGAAATCAAACATAACAGACAATCATCAAATGAAGAGAAAGGACATCACATAGGAAAAGAATCAAAGATAATATCCGTTTGACAACAGCCTCAGAATATATATAACCGAATCACCATAGGGAAGAATACAAAGAAGAACTTGATAGAGGATCAAATACAAAGAAAGGGCACAAATTAGAGCAATCCGAAAAAGGGGACATTATACAATCTAATTGCTATCAGCTGTATAAGGTCAGTAAACTGCTCTGTTTTGGGAATGATGTCATTATATAACCTTCCTATATACTCTGAAGCTAGTTTTGAATACATTTATTTTGAAAAGTTCAAGGTAGATAGTGTTGTTTTCCTTTATATCCGTTTGAGGATATTATAACGATATTAGAGCTAGTGATCTTGACAACCTGTTGGGAAGATTTAGTATTTGGATTAAAGCATGGCACCTAGTGATGGACAGTGGTTGGTGGAGGCACTACAAGAGTTGGTGATAAGCTCAGTTTTTGCCATCAACAAAGGGATGATGTTGTCATCACATTAAATGAATTAGAAGGATGTTTGAGTATGGTGGAGCAGTCACCTTCAATTTCATTACAGCTAGCCCTTGTTCCTATTGTGTCCGCCTTAAGACAACAATAGTTGTTGATACATCCTGATAAGGGGATCAAGCTGATGGTTACATCATGCCTAAAGAAATTTTTTAGAATCTCAGCCTCTTGAGTTCCATATGATGACACCATGAAGGAGGTATTGCACATGATGGTAGATAGCTTTGAAGGTCTTGATGACATCAGTAGCATTCATTCTTCAAGAAGGTTTGCAATATTGAAAATCTTTGTAGATATCAAAGCGAGTTACCTTTTGTTGGACTTGGGATTGCAAGTACAGATCTATGAAATTTTTCATCAATTTTTTGTTACGTTCAAGGGATATCATGATAGAGAGATTATGCAGAAATGAAGAACATTATGGTCTTGTGTATTGACGAGATGGATGTTATATCCCAACCTATCTCATCCATGCTATGGGCAGTTTACAAAAAAGTGTGTTCCTTCTACTGCTGCATATGGATTGATCAACAATGTATTCAAACAATGTGAGGGAAAATTGAAGTCTCACTTGCATAAGGAGGTGGGTGATAGCAATGAGGATGATAGGCTACATGGCACAATGAGCCCTAAGGAGGATGAGGCCATGTACACAAGTTTTCTTCAGCCATGTGAAGACATGCACAAGCAAGAAGCAACAATCGCCACCTTCAAGGGGAGAACACAAATCTTCATGGCAGCCACAAGTTGAAGAAAAATGCTTTCACAGAGTTTACCAAACCACCATTGATTGATCAGCTACATGGAGATATGGATTTTACCAATGTTCCTTGGCATGAACCAGCTCTACAGCTTATTGGTAAGGAACCAATCTGTGATAGTGATGATGTTTGGTCATGTAGTGATGGTCATGTAGTGAGACTATTTTCAATTGTTTCATACACATGATTACATTGGAGGAGTACTTGTTAAGATCATATGAGACATTCTCTTAGAGAGCTGATTGTAGGTACGAAGTGGTTGCCTAACAATAAAATCCCACAATTTGATAACGTTTGGTTTGTCATGGATGATTCACCATGGAATTGGTTGGAGGAAAAGATCATAACAGCTAAGGAGATACAAGGTCGGATCAGTCCTAGAACAGCTAAGGCAGTTCGGCGAACATGCGACTTTCTGCCCCATAGACCAGCACTTATTGAAGATACAATAGAGGATAACAAAGACATTTCAAGAGAACATAATTATGATTTCCTGTATTTAACCAGCAGCCCCTTGTCATCACATGTGCATTGCATTGAGGACAGCCAAGAGTAGATTGATAAACATATGGTGAAAGTTGGAAATGCTGATTGCCCACAGTCTGATTTCACAATGGCAGTTGAAGAGGAGCATGAGGTAAAAAACCCTGTTCACAGTCATGTCAATAATCATTTGTTTGAGCTTGAGTTTGGTGGAAGAAATGTTGTGGATGGAGCTGTGGAAAAATCAGAACTTTTGCTTCAGAAGTCACTTCCCTTGGAAGGACAATTGAGGCTAAATGAAAACATAGTCATTACATCTCTCACACTCATTGATGATACTCATCGAATAATGTCAAGATTATTTGTAAGGAGAGCCTATCTCTTGCAGTCTTACAAGTACTCAAAGAAGACATGGTTGTGATGAAATCCGGTACTCAAAGTAGATAAGCTCACCTATGAGCTTAAGGTTGCCATGGATTCCTTGAGGAACACTCAAATGGCCCTTCAAATATCAGAAAATCATGTTGATGAGCTTGGTTTGGAGTTGAGCTTGACACTTTCTTCAGTCATCCAAGCCTCTTTTGCAGCCACCTAAGAAAAAAAAATGCAAGAATGGTTGACATTGAGCAAATGGTAGAGGGGATGGAGGATTTAGTTTGCAATCATGAAGAAGGTACATGTAATTTTCAGTTGGATGTTTCTTTGGGAGTTGATAGTGGTAATTCAAAATGGAAGAGATCTCCACGTTTTTTGGTACCTCATCATGAGAAGGGTAATTTCTTGATTAGGTGTAATACTGCCCTAAACTCAGAAAATTCTGATTTTCATATTCTTGACAGTGATTCCTTGATGGGACTTGATGCTCTGATTGTTGACAGTGATTTCTTGATTGGGCTTAATGCTACCCTAAACTCAGAAGGTTCTGATTTTCTGATTGTTGACTTATTGGTTGGATTTGGTGCTGCCCTAAACTTGGAAAATTCTGATTTTTTGATTGTTATCAGCAGCACTTCAGTTGGCACAATTGGCAACCTTAAGGAGGATTGTTTTTGGTGCAGTACACACTTTGGGACAATAAAAATCAATGGCAAACCTATGCATATGACAGCCAAGAGGATGGAGGTCCCAATCAAGCTTGAGGCATGTGATCTTCAGTTAGAGACCTCTTGGAGCAGCACTTGATGATGGATCTTCCACAATGAAAGAAGTGTTGGAGGTTCTTGGGGACACGAAGGATATGTATGACTGCTATTCTAAATTGTTGCTTGGCAACAACAGTCCCTCACCTTTGCATAATCTTGAGATAGCGACCACTTCACATGAGGATGATGTTAATGAGTTCCCAATATTGGCACTCACATTTTGTATAAAGGATGTATTGAAGATTCAAGCCACAAAGGTTCTAATTTTGTACATCAGACATTGGAGGATGTGAAAGAAGTAACAAGGAACATGTGATGGATGGCTACGTGTTTGACTACTCAAGCGAGGCAGTGCTTACAAGAGAAACATTCAAATTTATGTGGGCATGGAGAGTGGTATGTTTGTGTGCATCATGAGGTTCACGAGTTTCCTCTTTTAGGGAGTCCCTTGAAGACTCAAACCTTAGAGAAAGAGGGATAAGTTGAGCACACACTAGGGTGGATCAACCACTAGTGTTATATCCATACATGTTAAGGGAGACATAAGTGATTCGGATGTGGTTCGCTCCTTGGTCTTTCATAGAGAGTTTGAGGAGTTATCTCTCCTAGAGGCTCTTATGGTGGAGCTTAAATCTTTTGGGCCAGCCTATTAGGGAGTATGCATTGATGGTGCCATGGTTGGTTCATCTTTGCTTGTGGACGTTCTTGGAGATGCCATTGATATACTTCTCCCTTATGATGCTTCATTGGAGTATAAGGTTTTTCACATTGTAGAGCATGAGGCACACATGATCAATGTTCTTCAGGGTGAGTGGCATCTTCGTGGAGAGAGCAAGTTGCAGCTACGTTTTGAGACTTCAAATTGCCTCTTTGGGACAACAACTAATTGGTATGAGAGCACGATGATTTTGGAACCGGGCATCAGCATGTTGGATGTTTTTCTTCAATGAGATCATGTTAAGTTGCTTCACAACTCCAGTCATGGTTATGTTTGTATCACAGAATAGCAGCGGAAGCTTGATGGAGATTTGCACTAGGTTGGAGGACTCCTTAAGCCTACATCCAAGAAGGTTAAGGAGGTAGCACTTGCAGTCATGATGCAGCATAGAGACTTCAACAGATATGCATACTGGCATCCACATTTGGTTTGGGATCCTGAAAGTTGTCATAGGGCGATCAGTTTGATGGCGGATTGCTTGAGGGCAACCAATATTTGGGCCAGGAGGACTGTCATGTCCCTTGGTTAATAAAAGAAATATTTCATATTTTGACCGTGTTCCTCAAGCCCGTCCTATTTATTTGTAACTTGGCGCCACCCCCTTGCCATGGGCCCTATTTGCATAATTCAAATCTGGGCGCTAACCTAGTTGGGCCGACGTGCATTTCTTTCATGAAGGGAAATCAAGTACTTATTGGCTTCAGTGAGATGGTTGATAACATGGTTGAGTTTGTATCTTATTTTTATATCCAAGTTTGGATTAGGACACCATTTGCAATTTCGGTGGTTGACAGCCACCCTACCCTAGTCTGCTCAGTTGCGCAATTTTGTGAAGTCTTCATTTGGAGACAAAACTGTAATTTCTAGAGTTACAATCGATTTGACGATTCATTGATGAATTATGGTATCTGAAATATTATCACTGTATCTGAAAATATTGATACCTTTCAGAGGTCTAATGTATTGGATGCAATATAAAATCTCTTCTAATTGTGATTCTAAAAGGGAAAGAATTCAATCTTATTATGTCGTGGGTTATTGCTAATTAGTATTGGCGGATCTGAAATACCAACGGATGATTAATTCATTGCCTAAGGATTGAGTGAGATATTATTTGCATATCAATATTATCCACGATCTTGCCGATCTAAGGAAGACGCATATAAGACCGAAATTGGGAGCTTCTTTATTTAATCGGAACTTGTTATTGATGCGCAATATATATTGAAGTGCAAGCATCAAAGAAGAGCATATATTACGGAGTTTACATCCATCTTCGGCATCCATATTTGATACTATTGGCATGAAACAAATATCTCACCAAAGAAGCAAAACATATATCAATTCACAGTGATCACTATATTGTCACCTAAAGAAGGAAGGTAACGCAAATCCATGGTCATTCATTCGCATCTACCCAGGGAAGGAAACTCAAACCCCGGCACATTATATTCGGACTTATGAAGTGACGCCACTTTTTGAAAAGATTGTTCCAAGACTAACGAATATAGATATTAGCAGAAGTCATTCAAATGTGACAGTCCATTACTGCTAGTAAGATAGTAGTACAATATCATTGATTCTCAAAACAGATAATAAGGACAGAGAAGATAGTAAATTGCAACAGGAAAGAAAGATACGATATAGCTGAAAGAGAAGTATATTGGACTGATTAACACCAGCTCCTGAAGATTACTAGTTGCAGGAATATCCTATTGGTCTTGGAAATTACATGGGAATACCTTCAGATATCTGCACTCTGTCTTGGCGATTTCCAATGCTAAGACTCCATCAATGTAAATCATCAGTAGTGAGGAATGCAATCTAATTACTATCAGCTGTATAAGGTCAGTAAACTTCTCTGTTCTGGGAATGAGGTCATTATATAACCTTCCTATGTACTCTGGAGCTAGTTTCGAGTACATTCATTTTGAAAAGTTCAATGTACATAGTGCTGTTTTCCTATATATCCGTTCGGGGATATTACATTGTACTATATCAGAGGGTCGTCCATACCAGATTACAAGATCAGACAAGTAATTAATCTGTGACTTCTCCTCAGCAGGGTTATTATCAGATTTTCAGCAGTTTTAAAGATTCTAAAACTAGGCAATTCATCAGTCCGTTCCAATACTAATGGCGCGGGTAATGTCTGCATTTGATAATTGTCAGTTAGGAGTTTGTATTGCTGTCATCAGCTGCATGTTACAAGATCCATATAAGGATTTGCTGTAATGTCCCCTTTTGGGCACATTATCTCGTGCCTTATAGTTAGCCTTTTCATCATGGTCCGGTGGGCTAACCGAGGTTTGGCAGAGGATCAGAGGGGTGTTTGGCCTAGGTGTTTTCAGTTTCAGGCCAATCGGATCAGTTTCCACAGGGTTTCCAGGATGCTTACTATTTATAGTAAGTAGGAAGAACTCAGTGTTCTTGGCATTTCAGTAATGGACTCGGAGCGTTTTGTCGAAAACTTTTCGGCAAGCTATCACACGTCTCCATCCGAGTTCGTTTGGTCCTCCGTTTTAATGCCAGAAGATTCCTCACCTTATTTTATTATGTCACTTTATAACCAATGGTTATATTTACTTAAAAGTGACTTTAAGTGAGAATATGAAAAGACAGAGAGGGGAAACTGAAGAGTCACAGCCATTGCTTTAAAAGAAGGATTGAAGGCTCATTTGAGGGATGCTTAGTTTATGATATGATATTTTATCTCTTGGAGATATCAAGAAGCTTTAGCTTTCGAATTCAGCCTTCAGGACGGAAACCCTTTTGGCTCAGAGGAGGATTGAACGTAGCCCCAATTCATCTCCGATGCGGATTCACATCAAAGTTCGCCTTTGTATTCACAAGTTCTTTTCTATTAATTGTTATTCTGCTGCATGTTGAGTTCAGATTTGGATTGTGAGAAATCCCATTGTTATTTTATAATGCAACGATGTTGCTGAGGGTTTTAATGGAATATGAAATGCTGGTTAATTACTGTTGAA
>MU226267.1:514506-559232 GCA_018584345.1 Thuja plicata | reverse complement strand
TGAGCCAGTGAAATACCTGGTGAATTTGATAATTCAAAGAGAATCTCATACAGAGGTTCTGATTGTGCTCCAACAATACGTTTTCAGTATTCTTCTAATTACAGAACAAGGGAGAGAAAGTTGCAGCTGTGAATAGTGCATGTGAACAGTGCGCATAAACAGTGCACGTGAACAGTAAAATTGCAGCTTCATCAACAATCAGCAATCAGCAGCGTGGTTGCATTCTGGAGACAAAAAAATCAGGTTTTAATCATTTCGTACAAATATTTTTTTTAATGTATTTTTTATCAGCAATACGCTGTGTTCAAAACATTAGCAGTCATATGGGAATAAATGACTTTGATCAATATTGCAATCAGATTTGAATTTTAGTTCAGATAGATTAGTTTCAATTATTGTATTTGCTTTGTCAAAACCCCTTGAAAACACAAAAAAATCAGAATATTAAACAAAAATAAAACAACTCAAATGGCATAGCGGATAGAGCCTACCAAGGGGTTCTTACATTGGTATCAAAGTTTGCCTGCAAAGTGTTTGACAAATTGTCAAACATACAGAAATAAACCACAGTTCAGTGTTTGTCAAAGTTAGAGCCACAAGGGGTTCTTACAATTTAACCTTCTCTAGTTTCATGGACTTTCATCCAAAGCTACAACACAAGACTTTAATGGCAAAGAAACAGTATCATGATTTGGCTTGAGATCTACTTGCACAAGATAGGTGCAGAAATCTATATGAAGAGTTTACAGCTATCATTAATCAACCCATAAGTGAACAAAAAACTAAACCAGTTATTGAAGAAAGGCCTTATGAGGTTGTCATCGAAGCAGGAGGTTGTAAAACAAATATTGAATCAATGCATGAAGGAGAGGCTAAAGAAGAGGCAGTAGATCTAGAGGTTACATGATGGTTTACTAGAGAAGAGCCTTCGCTTGATCAAAGAAAAGGTGTAAAAGATATGGTTAAAGATCGTGACCACCAGTTGGATTTTTTAACAATTCATGTAATGGGGAGTCATGTGACTTCTTTAGTAGCACCTCACTTATGTATAATGTTGATTTGGATGACCCGTTAGATAATGCATCCCAAAATGACAATGATGAGAAGCATGCCTTGAAAAATCAGTTGAAAGTCAATGACGATGCCATTATTGCAACTTTTGTTCATCATGATAGCACTCACAGGATTATTGAGGATCTCTACAGAAAGGCTCAAATTGAAAGAGGACAAAATGGTGTAGGGAGTGAATCTTATGTTGCTGATTTACAGGGGGTCAAAACAGCATTTGAAGTTTCGAAATCTGAATATCTATGTTTACTGTCGGATCGCGACTACCTGTTACAGGGTGCAGAAAATTATGCTGAGCAGTTGAGGAAAAAGGATGATGAGGCTAATAAACTCAACAAAGAGCTTAATCTTGCTCAGGAAACATTGTAGCACACACATCTTGCTCTTAAGGAAGCAAGAAATCAGATTGTTGCCACTAGTTAGTACAGGGAACAGGACGACAAAGAAAGGTCTGAATTCTTTCAGGAGGTGATTCAGGAACTCAATAGCATACAACAGACCTATGACTTGGATAGCTGTCCCAAAAGATCTTTGGATCATCCAGAGTTTCTTTATGAGTTAGATAACTTTCAGGCGATTGACAATTCCTTGTTTGAGATGGATGCTGATTTGAAATTTGATAATCCTTTCTTTGAGCTAGATAAGGTATTTCCTATCCCCATGACGAGGATGAGGTTGATTACAGAATTTGGGACCTAGGTTCAGTTACTAGATATGAGTCTTGGTCACCAGATTGGAGTAACGAGGTGAGTTTAGTTGTTGAGCAGTTGGGTTTCTACATCAGCGGTTCAGGATGGGCAGTTGTGACTTTTTGCATGATGGGTGATACGCTTTTCATTGCTTTATCTCTCACTGATGGAGAGATGTCTAGTATTGACGGCATCCAGGAGGCAGTTGCCTTGTCACATTTGACAGATGGGCATAATGCTGATTACAAATCATCCTTGGATAGAGACATGGTAATCAGTATGACCAAGGGGTACCAAAGAAGAGAAGACAGTGTTGATGAGTATCCCTTGATTCGTTCCCCTCTTCACACAGCTGAGACTCAACCACATTACCGTACCAATTCATCCAGTGCCTATGGTAACATTATCATCACAGGTTTTGAACATGATGACGATGTTTGGGTAGAGTCTATTATGTATGGGGTGGATGGCAGGTTTGATACACTTCCCTTATTGACAAATGAAGCCATGTCCTGCAGTTCTGGTAGTTTGCTTCTTCAGTTCAGTTTCCGGTTTGGGTTACATACTAGCGGGACAGTGTTTTGGCAATTGGGCCTTTTGGGCAATTCACTCATTATGGGCATGGATCGACAGGATATTTCAGTCAGCTGGGGAGATGGGTGGCCCTTTTGTTTGTGGGACCCAGGAGGAACTTTCTCCTGGTTAGCGATAATTCAGGGAGCTGGTTGGCATAATGTTAGGTCCCCACTTTCATTTGACCTTAGTAGTGCTTATGATTTCAGCTGGAGTGAGGTTCCCAGTTGGATTGAGGATCTGCTCACAGATGTTGGTAGCACAGGGCAGGTTGATTCGACTGATCAGACATGTGGGGAGATTTGGGACCCCAACATTAGTTTGATTAATGCATTGTTGCTATGTGGTCTCAATAATTGGCTTCACAAGTCTAGACAAATTGTATGTGTCAGTTTTGCGCAACAAATTGGTGGAGCAGCCTCCTTGAGGTTGGTATGGGATCCAGGCATTGTGGTCTCAACATGCAGATACCGATTGCTTGAGGGCAAGCAATCTCCGAGAAGTGAGGATTTGTAATGTCCCCTTTTTAGGGCACATTATTTTTGTGCCTTGTTAGCCGCTTTATCTTGGCCTGATAGCTAACCAGGGCTTGATTGGGGTCAGTATGATAATTGGCCTAGGGAATTCTAGTTTCAGGCCAACCAGAGTAGTTTCCGCAGGGTTTCCAAATACTTACTATTTATAGTAAGTTGTCAGAGTTCAGTCTTCGTGGCATTTCAGTATTGGACTTGGAGCGTATCGCCGAGAGTTTTCCAGCAAGCTATCATACGTCTTATTCCGAGTTCGTTTGGTCATCCACTTTAATGCCAGAAGATTTCTTACTTTATTATTAATTAGATGTATTACTTTAAAGTGACAAAAAGTGAGAATATGAAAGGACAGAAAAGGGAAACTAAAGTCACAGCTATTGCTTTAAAAGAAGGATTGGAGGCTCGATTGAGGGATGCTTAGTTTATGAATTCATTTTCTCTTGGAGAATACAGAGAGCTTCAGCTTTCGATTCTGAAACCCGAGGACGGAAACCTTCAAGCTTTCTCGGTGGATTGGACGGAAACCCAATTCATTTCGGGGGTGGATTCACAGCAGAGTTCACCATTGCATTTCCAAGTTCTTTGTTACTTGATATTTTGTTGCATTCTATAGTTCGGTTTTGGATTGTGAGAAATCTCATTGTTATTGTATTGTTGTTGTATAATGCAATAATATTCGCTGGGGGTTTTTAAAGGAATATATTGTTGGTTATTACTGTTGAATCAATGGTTTATTGCATACATTTATTTGATTAAATCTACATGAGAAATATTTGTGAAAAATTGGGAAATACCCGGTTTGGGTCATTACACTCAAGCAGGTGAATCATTTTGTGATGGTGTCAATTCTTAGATGGCTTAGTGTTTTACCTCACTTGCTTTTCTTGTTTTATGATGAATCGTCATTCTCTTCTTGTTTGCCTATCATATAAAAGGCTCGTGTTGCAGTTTTTTCTTCTTCAGCAAAGAGTACGTATGGAGTAGAAGACGGTAGCTGGACATTCTGTTGAGCTTTCCCAGCAAAAGAATCTAAAATATAAAGTTTCTAGCTATATCATGATGTAGCCATTAATGATGTAGACTACTAGAAAGAGTTAGAAGGTCTGCATATTGCACTAATATTGTATGCAAAGTGCAGGGACCATGGAAAAGGGCAGAACCACATCTAGGCACCCTACAAGAAGAAATCTACAGACTGGTGACAATTTTCTTTTATTTATTTTTGTTTATCTTGTAACTGTATAGCTCTTGAAATGAGATATATTGAGATAAGGTCTCTAGGTAGAGATAGAATAACTTTATGATGAATAAGTATACTATGTATAGTAAGTTGATTAAAGGTTGTCTGAAAGCCATTTTATAAGGCTGTTATTTTTGTTTTACTCAACTCAAACATGTTAAGAGGTTAATTTTACTCTTAAAGTTTTCTCACCTCTACAATGAATCATTGATTTGAGTGACAAGAAATAGGCCAAAATAGCATCTATATCTAGCTGATATAATGGCAAGAAGTTCTCCGAAATTTCTTCTCCCAGATTCCCAATTGCTGCATGGAAATAACTATTCCTCATGGAAGACCAAACTCAAAACTCAACTCAAGTTTGAAGAAGTTTGGGATGTGGTCAATGGAACCACCACAACACACAAGCTAGATGCTGATGAGCAAAAGAAATTTGATCAAGCCGATAGAGTGGCAAAATTGATCATTTTGTTCAAGGTGTCTGATGACATTCAGCATTTCATTCGACACTCATCCACAGCCAAAGATGCATTGGACAAGCTCAAGACGGTGAATGAGGCGAAGAATCAAAATTAGATCCTGAATCTGTAGAGTCAGCTACATGGTCTAAAAATGAGGAATGGAGAATAGTTGGAATCCTTTCTTAAAAGGATTGTTGAGTTGAGGGCTTCCCTACAAGCATTGAGAGAAACAATTGATGATGCTATCCTAGTGCCTATTGTTCTATGGGTACTACCATCCAGACACAAGGTATTCTTGACAACATTAAATCTCACAGAACAGACTCCCAGTTTTGAGAAGCTGGTAATCTCCTTCAAAACGAAGTTTATAATCCAAGATCATGATCAAGATGATCATGCAATGACCACACACCATAAAGGCAAAAAGCCTATGAAGCAAATCAGTGGACCTCCCAAATCTAGTAATTCATCTAGACCTTGGAAGAAGTGCCCAATATGTGAAAGAATTGGACATGATGTGAAGAATTGTTGGGACAACTCCTTAACAAAAGGATCATCCAACAAGCCACATTAAAAGAAGGCATTTCAAAGTGGTAATTCACAATAGGAGGAGAAGAACACACAGAAACAACAAAGCAATGTTGATGAAGCAGAAGATTCTCTAGATGACGAATACGTGTTTTCAGCCCACACTTTAGAAGATGGTTCACAATCAGCCTCAATATGGTATGTGTACTCAAGTGCTAAAAAGCACGTGACTGGACAGAAGGAGTAGTTTCTCACCTTGAAACTCATCATGGTACAATCTCTCTTGGCGATGATACCACCTATGACATCCAAGGTATTGTTGACATCTTTTTACAATTGGCATAAATCGCTGCAAGCTTACTAATGTTTTGTACGTACCAGGACTTACCAAAAATCTCTTATTTGTTAATCAGTTCCTTGATCACAACTTGAGAATCGAGTTTGATAAAAACTAGGATAAAAATTTGTGTCATTCCCAATAAGTCTAAACATTCAAATATTGTTGCACATACCTCTAAGAATGGTAAAATGTTTAGGCTTGATACAATTGACGATAATCAAGCCTTAGTGACTAAGGGTAGTGATCTAGCCATGTTATGGCATCGTAGATTTGGTCATTTGAACACTGGTTATTTTCTTACTCCGAGTAAGAAAAGCATGGTCAAAGGGCTTCCCTCACTTGAGAAGTCAAGTGCTACCTGTTCTAGCTGTATTGCTAGAAAACAACATTGAGCACCCTTCTATCCAAGTGAGCATTGTGCAAGCCAATCTTTGCAACTAGTGCATGTTAATGTTTTATACCAGGAATGAAAAAACAGCAAAACATAACAGAATAAAGAACAATAAGACAACAATTTATCCTGGGAAAACCCTCCAACTAGAGGGAAAAACCCAGCCACACCAGAAAAATCTCTCTTTTATTAATAATAGAAGTTCAAGTACAATGCTTCAACTTGATGCAACTCCTACACACAAAGCAATCACATATATATAGAATTGAGAGACTCTTCATATCACAACCTAAGGTCTCTTCAATTTCCAAAAACAAGTCTCTTCATATTTCCAAACGCATGACTCTTCGCATGTCCCATGACTCTTCATATAATAAACTGTCAAAAATTTAGAGTATGACACCTAGCACACATTGAATGTCACATTGTGCTCACTTAAAATGACGGAAATATCATCATAAATATCTTCTCTAGCTATGACACAATACGGAGGTATTGTCCCAATTTCAACATATAGCAAAATCAGAGATAAAGATCTCTATCGCAGCTACAATCTTCAACACTCCCTCTTAGCAAGAGAGAGATCTTTAGTATGGCAGGCACACATAGCTGCAACCAACGATGTTAATAATAAAGCAGCAAAACATGACAGAATAAAGAACAATAAGACAACAATTTATCCTGGGAAAATCCTCCAACTAGAGGGAAAATCCCAGCCACACCAGAAAAATATCTCTTTTATTAATAATAGAAGTTCAAGTACAATGCTTTCAACTTGATGCAACTCCTACACACAAAGCAATCACATATATATAGAATTGAGACTCTTCATATCACAACCTAAGGTCTCTTCAATTTCCAAAAACAAGTCTCTTCATATTTCCAAACGCAAGACTCTTCGCGTGTCCCATGACTTCATATAATAAACTGTCAAAAATTTAGAGTGACACCTAGCACACATTGAATGCCACATTGTCCTCACTTAAAATGACGGAAATATCATCATAAATATCTTCTCTAGCTATGGCGCAATACAGAGGTATTGTCCCAATTTCAACATATAGCAAAATCAGAGATAAAGATCTCTATCACAGCTACAATCTTCAACACTCCCTCTTAGCAAGAGAGAGATCTTTAGTATGGCAGGCACACACAGCTGCAACCAACGATGTCCATAATAAATTCTCATCACATTGTTATCTCAACATAACATTATTCATCATAGTTACTTCATAAGTGCGTGAAATTAAAGTCATGGAGTCACACACATGACTTCCACTATGGCTATTCCCAGAGGGTGGAACAAGGGCTTTCACCTCAAACTTCTCCCAGAGAAGAATGCATTACCACCTTGCCTACATGCAGAGGGTGGATCCACCATAGCTACTCCCAAAGGGTGGAACAAGGGATTTCCCCTCAAACTTCTCTCGCAAAGAACTCATTAACAAGGGATTGCACCTCAAAGTTCTCTCGCAGAGAAGAACTCATTAACAAGGGATTTCACCTCAAGCTTCTCTCACAAAGAAGAACTCATTAAGGGATTTCACCTTCAACTTTTCCCTCTTGGAGAAGAAGTCATCAACAAGGGATTGCACCTCGAACTTCTCCCTCTCAGAGAAGAACTCGTTAACAAGGGATTGCACCTCGAACTTCTCCCTCTCAGAGAAGAACTCATTAAAACTCATAAAATATCATCAAAATACTGAGTCTCTCTCAACAGGGGCAGTATTGTCATGGCTTTGATTATCACAATACTAAGAAATTGGTTCCAATGTTTGTCAACAATTTTGCAGTCACACTGCTACACAAGCTTGTTGATCCTCTGTAAAGGACATAGCATTCTCCCTCTGTCGTTCAAGCTCCCTCTGAATCTTATTTCCTCCTCTCAGGAAAAAAACACAAGATAATCTAAACAGATTCTTTTTACTTCAGGAGTCACCAGCTCAGCTTAGGCTACAATCTCATCATCCTTGTGCTCCTGGATCCATCTTGGAAGCATATTAGAGAGATTAGAAATAGACTCAAACTAGATCCCAAAGAGAAATATACAGACTAATGCTAGAAGCATACATGATTCACTATTCCCAATTTTGTTGCATGAATTAACTACATAAAATTCATGATCAATATTCAAAGGTATAATCATAAAATACTTATCTCTTTATTGTTGATCAAATTAGCAAAGCCCTTTCAAATTAGAAACAAAATCAGATGGGATTGCTTTGCAAGTATTTCTTTGCAAGTGCAGCACATAAGAAATCTACCACTTCAACCTCTAACAAATGACTCCAAGCAATGTCTCAAAACTTCTGATCAGAATTTTCTTGATCTTGATGTGATGCCATAGCATTCGCAGATTGAACAAACAACCCATCAACAATTTCAGTGCTCTAAAACTCAAAACCTTCATAAGATCTGAAATTTCAATACTTGCAGATAACTCCAACGATCTCTCTTCTCTTCCTTTTTTTTCGGATGCCATGAAATGCTATCTTAAACCCGCTCTGATATCATGTTAATGTTTTATACCAGGAATGAAAAAGCAGCAAAACATAACAGAATAAAGAACAATAAGACAACAATTTATCCTGGGAAAACCCTCCAACTAGAGGGAAAAACCCAGCCACACCAAAAAAATATCTCTTTTATTAATAATAGAAGTTCAAGTACAATGCTTTCAACTTGATGCAACTCCTACACATAAAGAAATCACATATATATATATAGAATTGAGAGACTTCATATCACAACCGAAGGTCTCTTCAATTTCCAAAAACAAGTCTCTTCGTATTTCCAAACGCATGACTCTTCGCATGTCCCATGACTCTTCATATAACAAACTGTCAAAAATTTAGGGTGTGACACCTAGCACACATTGAATGTCACATTGTGCTCACTTAAAATGACGGAAATATCATCATAAATATCTTCTCTAGCTATGAAGCAATACAAAGGTATTGTCCCAATTTCAACATATAGCAAAATCAGAGATAAAGATCTCTATCACAGCTACATTCTTCAACAGTCCATACCAATCTGTGCGGGTCGCGGCACCTAGTCACAAGGGATTCAAGCATTTTCAGCTTTTTTTTTATGATCACACACGAAAGAAAGTGGGTATAGTTCTTATCGCATAAAGATGAGGCCTTCTCCTACTTCAAAGAGGCTTGTACTCTTGTGGAGAAAGATACGAATCATCGTATTCGTGTGTTCCACTCAGACTGAGGGGGGGAATACACTAGCACAGAATTCTCCGCATACCTAAAGGAAATTGGAATTCAGCATCAATTTACTATAGCATACACACCTCAGCAAAATGAAGTTGTTGAACGGAGAAATCGCATCATCATGGAGATGGTCCAAAGTATATTGAAAGATTCTCAACTAGAACATGCATATTGGGCTGAAGTTGTTCACACAGCAGTTTATCTTTTGAATCATGCACCAACCAAAGCCCTTGATGGCATTACACTAGAAGAAGCATGGACAGGGGTAAAGCCTTCTATCTCTCATCTTTGTGCATTTGGATGTGCTACCTATATGCATATTCCTAAACAAAAAAAGGAAGAAGCCAAATGAAAAATCAATGCAAAGTATTCTTCTTGGATATGGTAATGAATCTAAGGGAAATTGCCTTATGAATCCTAATACAAAGAAGATATACATTAGTCGAGATGTAATTTTTGATGAGCAAAAGTGAGTCAAGTTCTCCGCCCACATCATCACCTACTTTAGATAGTGCTCCTATATTCAACATGGATGGGAAAACTGATGCGAACATTGATAGTCAATCAACACCCACAAATGTCACAAAACCTTTACCAAAGTGGTATAATAGTACCATTCGTGATGCAAAGCTAGACAAAGATCCAGACACTTCAACTTCAAGTTCAAGGACTTGCAGCATGGCTTGCAATGAAGTAAATCTAGGCTTGATGACTTTAGTTGTTGATAATTTTGAACCATCTACTATTCAAGAAGCACTAGAGTCAAAGCCCTAGAGAGACTATGGATGCAGAATATCAATCTCTGATGAAAAACAACACCTGGGAGCTAGTTGATCTACCACCTGGTAAGAAAGAAATTGGATGTAAATGGATATATAAAACTAAATATAAGGCAAATGATAGTATAGATAAAGATAAGGCTAGACTTGTAGTCAAGGTTATGCCCAAAAAGAAGGGATAGATTATCTCACTACAAAAATTAAAACCATTAGAATGATTTTTGCTTTAGCTGCCCAATTTTATTGGAAACTATAACAAATGGATGTAAAAAGTGCATTTCTCAATTGAGACCATAAGGAAGAGGTCTATATGACCCAACTAGAGGGATAAGTTGCACGGGCACCTAATAAAGAAGAAAAGGTATGCAAACTAGTCAAGTCCCTATATGGTCTCAAACAAGCTCCTAGAGCTTGGTATATTAAAATTGATAAACATCTACTACAACATGGTTTCACTAGGCATCCATATGATCTCAATTTCTACCTCAAAGATCAAGGGGGGAATATTGTGATCATTAACATATTTGTTGATGACTTAGTTATCATAGGTAGCTCAGAAGCAATGGTTGAAACAACCAAAAATGATCTCAAGAAGGCTTTTGATATGACACATGTCAGGCTACTGCACTATTGTCTAGGCTTAGAGGTATGGCAAACTAATCACCATATCTTTGTATCTGAAAGGAAATATACCAAGATACTACTCAAGAAGTTTAGAATGATGCATTCCAAGCCCATGTCTACTTCTATTGAATTGGGATTGCAGTTATCAGTTTCTAATCCATCTCCTTTAGTAAATGCAACTCTTTATCGACAAATGATTGGAGGCTTGATTTATCTTACATACTCTAGACCAAATATCAGTTTTGTTGTTAATCATCTATCAAGATTCATGCAAAAACCAAAGATGTCACTGCAAAGCAACAAAAAGGGTCTTAAGGCATACACAAGGTACAATGGATCATGTTTTGGAATAGAAAAAGCATGATCAATTCTTCTTGACATGATATACAAATGCAAACTACGCAGATTCTATTGATGATAAGAAATCCACATCTGAATTTGTATTCTGTTAGAGTAAAGAATTAATTTAATTACCTTGATTAAATTAACTTTACTACCTCTTAAGATTTCACTTTATGCACTTGCATTAGTCATTTAATAATTAAATCTAATTATTAAATGTATATTTACCTATTAGGGTTTCCTATTAGGTTTTACGATCTCCTTCTATAAGGATTGATCCTTTGTATATTTTATTTTTTTCTTTTGGCTAATAATAATCTTTCACATTGTCAGAGCAAAACCCTTCTTTGTTTCCTACAGATTTCTTCCTTGTGACAAGTTTTTGCATGCAGGTTTCTTGGGCTTAATAGATTTATTTTTCATCAAATCTTAAATGGTATCAGAGCTGGATCTGTTGTAGCTTGTTCATGTTTGAAAAAAAATAAGAGGAGCAAGGGTTTGACAAAAGAAATTTGGGATTTTTCAGCTAATTTGAGAGGTTTTGGTTGTAGTTTTCAGATCTGGTATTCTTTGCAGAATGTTATTTTTTGTTTCTTTTTTGCATGCAAAAAAGAAAAAAAAATTAGCATTTTTTACAGGCGCATGCAGCATGTGAAAGGGCATTTTTTTTGGGTGTCCTTCACGATGTCGTTTACAGTGGTGTCTTTCCCGGTGTCATTTACCAGACCTGCACCTTATTCCTCTGACCGTCGTGCATGAGCCGACATCTACGTTGGCAAATCTGAAAAGGCGGAACTTCAAACCCCCGCGGGCACTATACTTTGACTTGCAAGCCTTTTTACCTACGATTGCTATCCAAATCTATGGTTATTTTCATCAGAAAAATTCAAAGGTACACATGATACTCATTTGAAGTTTTTTTTCTCTCATTGTAAGCAATCTTTTCCAGCTTCTAGGGTTCAGTTTATTGAATTGTGGGGGGTGTTTTATTTCTTGTTTTCTGTAATTTGCTTCAGTAAACTTGAAATTATATCAAAACGAGACCCCTTCTAAAAATATGGCCGAGACCTCTTCTTGTCTAGAACTTCTGACCCACATGGAAATCCCTGATGACAAGGCTTCTCCAGTCAAAAGGGTTGTGGTCTTGTTTAGACGCAGTGCGGCCAGTTTCACAGAGGCCTTTCGAGGTCATGCAACACAGGAACAAGATGGATGAGGCAATGGGGTTGATTGCTTTACATGTACCAGATAGTCTACAGTTTCATCTTGATGGGTGCAATACCCCTCTAGATATGTGGACCCAGCTTAACGGCCTGTTTGGTACAGTAAATGAGTTCAGGGCACTTCAAATTGAGGCAGAGCTTACCTCTCTCATACCAGATCATTTTCCATCCACTGAGGACTTCTTAATGAAGTTCAAGCACCAGAGGTCTTTATTACAGGGATGTGGAAAGACTAAGACTGACACAGAGTGCATCTACCTGATTCTGTCAAAGCTTCGAGGAAACTTTCAGATTTTCTCCTCTACCTTCCACTCTACCATGGATGCATTGGGCCAGAGATTCCAGATGCCCACTTTTGAGGTGTTATGTGATAGGTTGACTAGAGAGAAGGCCAAGCTCACACAGTTGGATTCTTTATCTGGAACTAAGAACCAAGCTTTGGTTTCTCAGACTTCTAAGGGGACACAGAAGCAGAAGCAGAAGCCCAAAACAGATTCAGCTGGTAGTGAGCATTCCTCCAAGCCTCCTCAGAAAATAGAGTCTAAGAATTCCACTCTTAAGGGTAAATCTTCTAAGTCTGGTGAGTCTTCCTCCAATACAAAGAAGTTCACAGGTGAACCTTGCAGTTTTTGTGGCAAGGAAGGGCATCCAATTTCCAAGTGTTGGAAACTTCTTGAGGCTCTACAGGAAGCCTTGCAGCAGCATAGTATTGCTTCTCCACAGCCTTCACCTACTCCCACAGGGAAAGGTCATGCTCTGTCTGCGCAAGCATTATCTTCCACTGCTACATGGATCATTGATTCAGGTGCTTTGCACCATATGACACACACCTAGTTTGGTTACCTCACTTGCTCAGAGTGCTACTACACAGATTGCAGTTGGTAACTCAGCACAACTTTCAGTTACATGTTCTGGTATTGTTTCATTGGATGGTGGCTCTCTATAGGATGTTCTTTTGGTCCCTGCCATTTCTACGAACCTCCTGTCTGTCTATCATATTTGTCATTCTGGTTCAGGTAAGACAGTTGAGTTCTCACCACATGATGTAGTTATTCGAGACCATCATAATCCTGATTTGGTTGTTGCTACTGGGAGTGTTGATTCAGAGTCTCACTTATACAGGTTTGATGGCTTTGAGAGCTCCGATTATATAGGTGCTCGTGCAGACACAATGAGAAAGCTTTGGCATGAGCGTTTTGGCCATGTCAACTACAGATATCTCCAACAGATACACAGGAGTTAGTGATTGGGCTTCCTCAGATCTCTTGCACTGATGGTGTTTGTCGAGGTTGTGCACTTGGCAAACATCATAGAGATCCTTTTCCGACAGGTAGATCCTCATGTGCTAAGGCACCATTGGAGTTGATACATAGTGATCTCATGTCATTTCCCACTCCTTTTTTTGGTGCTCGTTATGTGCTCACCTTTATTGATGACTTCTCTAGACGCACATGGGTGTACTTCTTGAAGTACAAGTCTGATTTCTTTGATTCAATTTGAGTCTTTAAGACATTTGTGGAGAAGCAGTTTGGACTTTATGTCAGGCGGATACGCACTGACAATGGGCGGGAATATGTGAATCAGTCTTCTCATGATTTTTGCACTGAACAGGGTATATTGCATCAACTGACAGTTCCCCATACTCCTCAGCAGAATGGAATTGCTGAGAGAAAGAACAGAACATTGCAGGAGATGGCCAATTGTATGATACAGTCTCGAGATATGCAGCCTTTTTTTGGGCAGAGGCAGTGAACTGTGCCAACTACATTCAGAATTGGATGCCTCATAAGGCATTACAACATTGACTCCTGAGGAGGCTTGGTCCCATGTCAAGCCTAATGTTTCTACATTTCGAGTGTTTAGTAGTGAGGCTTGGGCATTTATTCCAGATGCTCAGAGGAAAGCCATGGAGAGGAAGAGTCGACCACTCATATTTGTTGGCTACTGTGAGGATATGAAGGCGTACAGGTTGTTTGATCCTGACTCCAGAGAGGTCTTGTTTCGGCGAGATGTCCAGTTTGATGAGCGCTATCCTCAAACGGAGCCTTCATGACCAGCTTCTCCCTCATTGCCTAGTACTTCCTCTTCTCTTCAGGATTCTATATCCTCTGAGGATGATTTAGATGATGATCCACCTTCCCCTCTACCAGATATTCCGCGAGTGCCCAAGTGGGCTTGTGATACTATCAATGCTGGTGGTTCTTTGGCAGGAGATCCTTCAGATACCCGTCGTACTCGTGCTCAGCGATCTGGTACTGGTTTTTTGAGTAATGTTGTTTCAGATGATCCTCAGAAGTTTTCGGAGGCGACAAGACACCCTGAGTGGGATAGGGCTATGGATGAGAAGTACTCCTCTTTGATGAAGAATCACACTTGGGATCTTTGTACTCTTCTGAAAGGAAGAAAGCTGGTTTGGTGCAAGTGGGTGTACCGTACCAAGTATGCTGCAGATGGTTCTATTGATCGGTATAAGGCACATCTTGTTGCGAAGGGCTTTGCATAGGTGGAGGGTATTGATTACTCCGAGACCTTTGCTCCTGTCACCAAGATGAATTCTATTCACCTGGTACTTTCTCTTGCAGCTTCACAGGGTTGGACAGTGTATCAGATGGATGTGAAGAGTGTGTTCTTGCACAGGGATCTACATGAGGAGATCTATATGGAGCAGCCTCAGGGTTTTGTGCAGGACTCTTCTCTTGTGTGTAGACTTCAGCGGTCATTATATGAACTCAAACAAGCCCCTGGGGCTTGGTATGAGAAGATGGACTCTTTCTTGCTAGCCTCACACTTCACCCGATGTCATTATGATCCTACAGTGTACATTCAGCGTCATGGGGCTGATCTTGTGATACCTGTGTTGTATGTTGATGATCTCATCATCACAGGTAGCTCATCTTCTATGATTCAAAGTGTTCAGAGAGCATTGATGGAGCAGTTTGAGATGACAGATCTTGGACTTCTGCACTACTTTTTGGGCCTACAGGTTATTCAGTCTTCGGATTGGATTTCCATACACCAACAAAAGTATGCTCTTGACATGCTTCAGAGATTCAACATGCTTGATTGCAAGACTGCTCCCACACCTTTTCAGTCAGGTGTTCTTTTGTCTACCACTTGCTCTACTCCTTCAGTGGACTCCACCTTATACAGACAGCTTGTGGGTAGTTTGTTGTACCTGACACACACTCGTCCTGACATTTCCTTTGCAGTTAGCATTGGCTCTCGATTCTCCCATGATCCTCATGAGAGTTATTGGCAAGCTGCCAAACGTATTTTGAGGTACATTCGGGGCACTACTTCATATGGCATTCACTATACATCAAGAGCCCCTCACATTGTTTGTTTCACAGACGCTGATTGCGGTGGTGATATAGATGGTCAGGAGTCTACTTCTGGCTTTGTTTTCTGTCTTGGTTCTGGTCCTATCACATGGTCTTGCAAGAAGCAAACTGCTGTTGCATTATCATCTACAGAGGCAGAGTATCGAGCAGCTGTGCTAGCTAGTCAGGAGGTTTTATGGCTTCGACAATTGATGACAGAGTTTGGGTTTCCTCCTAAGAGTCCCACTCTTCTTTGGTGTGACAATCAGAGTGTCATTCATATTTCCCGCAACCCAGTTGAGCATCAGAGGACCAAGCACATTGAGATCCATATGCATTTCATCAGGCAGTTGATTCAAGATGGTTCTCTCAGCTTGAAGTATGATCCCACTTTGGAGCAGGTTGCTGACATCTTCACTAAGCTTTTTGCATCCCCGCGGTATCTTCAGTTGCGTTATATGCTTGGGGTGAAGGAAGTTGTCCTTGGGGGTCTCAGTGAGGCCTACAATTCCTTTTTTTCCGCTTTCCGCATCTTTCTATCTCTTGTTGGAGGGTTTTTCCCTGTTTCTCTGTTTCATAGAGATTTGGTTGTGATTGGGTACCTCATCAGGCCATGTTGTCGGGACCCAAATTTGCTTTCTGCATTGTAGTTCCTTTGCTTCTTTCTTGCATTGTTTGTAGCTGTGTTGTTGCTCATCTTAAGGGGGGATGTTAGAGTAAAGGATTAATTTAATTACCTTGATTAAATTAACTTTACTACCTCTTAAGATTTCATTTTATGCACTTGCATTAGTCATTTAATAATTAAATCTAATTATTAAATGCCTATTTACTTATTAGGGTTTCCTATTAGGTTTTACGATCTCTTTCTATAAGGATTGCTCCTTTGTATATTTTATTTTTTTTCTTTTGGCTGATAATCAAAGAAAAACCCTTGTTTGTTTCCTACAGATTCTTCCTTGTGACAGGTTTTTGCATGCAAGTTTCTTGGGCTTAATAGATTTGTTTTTCATCAAATCTTACATATTCTTCTTAGGCTCAGGACCTATTTCTAAAACAAGCCACAGTTGCTCATTCAACAGAAGTAGAATATCATGCAACAAGTGCAGCAATTTGTGAAGTTGTTTGGCTACATCACATATTAGAAGGATTGGGGGTACCACAAAACCAGCTTGTTGTCCTCTATTGTGACAACAAGAGTGTTCTCAAGCTTGGTCGTAATCCAATGTTTCATGTGAGAACATGTACAACAAAACAATATTTAGCTTCAATTCTGCTCTACTCAAGAACAACATGTAGATATCTTCACCAAGCATCTTTGTAATGTCCCCTCTTTCCAATTGATCAGAGGTCAATCCATTAGCCTATTTCTAAGTCTTGGTAGGCTAAGTGGTTTGGGGTAAGGGAATCTATGTCTTGGTTGACTTCGTGCAGGAGTTTCAAGAGCTTTCTGACAGGGTTTCTTTTTTTAGCAAGGACCTATTTTGAGTACTTAATATTTATAACAAGTCAGTGGGCCATCAGTTCTCCAGTAGTGCAAAGCATCTTTTTATATCTTTGGTGAGTTAAAAGGTTTGGAAGAAATATTTGATTAATTGGCTTTATTAATCTTTTCAAATGTTGTTTTTTAAGCCTTTTGGAAAAGGACCCCATGTCCTAGTCAGACAACATTGTTTTAAAAGGGGGACCCAATGTATTTCATGGACATGAGGCTAATATTATGCCTTGAAAGTGGACACCCAATGTTAAAGGCAAAAATGTTTTAAAGATACAATTTAAAAATACAAAGAAGGTGGATGGCTAGGGAGACACAAGGAGATAAAAAATAAATTAAAAGAGACCAAAAAGAAGGTGTGGGATTTTGGAGGGAATGACTTTTAAACTTGTGTTACCCTAATCCTCTCTTGTCTTCTTTAAAAAGAACATTTTGGCTCTCATTTCATCATCTTGCTTTGGGAACATAATGAAGTGTTGCTGGAGTGTTTCCAGGGACAATCTGCTGGTTTGAGGACAAATAACCTCAACTAGGACACCGGTTTCAGGGGTGAAAGACCCACTCGAGCTGGTTACTGTTAGAAGATCAGAGTTTGACAATTCTTGGTGTGTGTTTTGGGGTGTGAAGATGAAGATTTTTCGTGTGTTTTGATGTTGGTTTTTAGCATTCAGTTTGGTGTGTGTGGGTTTTAGTGTGTTGGTGATTTTCCCTTCATGTTGGAGTGAATTAAGGTGTGTTTGGCTCCATTTTCAGCATCCTGGAGTTTATTAGTAGATTTCTGGAAGTGTATATTCAAGGTGGCTGAAGCACATTTTTTATCATAACTCTCAGAGAGATTTAAATCTGCTTCTGGGTACTCTGCCTTTTTGTTTCTCTTGGCTGGGCAACAGCTTTTGGGCTATCTTTTGTGGATTGTGATGAGGGTTTGATTTTACAATGCAAATCGCCCTATTCTAGAGGGTCGTACACTTACTCCTTGGCACGTGGGGTTTGGTGAACGGAAAGAATTGCATATTGGGTGGCTGGTAATCACTAAAGCTTGGGCATGTTTTGCTGCTAGTTAAGAGTTATTGAAGCTGGTAATTTTCTGAGCATATATCAACAAGACGGCAGATTTTCCCAGGTCTGATATATTGTAACAGAAGTCTGATTTCAGTTTGTAGTTGAGTGTTAATTTGATTTGTAATGGGTTTCCATATGAAATGATGCAAGGAATGTTTATTCTATTCATTGTAATGTTATTTCTATGTATGCAATAACTATGAATGAAATCTGAAATAAACAATCAGCAAACTACTTGTTCAGTTCACATCTAGCAAACACATCAAAAAAGAAATTCAGGGGTGGCCATTACACTCTTGCACGTGTGAAGTTTGAAAGTTTTCAGGATTCTCTTATTAGTACTTTAAAACAATGATGTAATAAGGGGGGAATGTTGGCATATTCCACCATTGTCCACCCGTATATGGTTTGTTATTGTGTGCTTTAATTTGTTATTGTTTGTTAGCATATTTTGGATACTGTTTGTTATATTGTTGAACCTGTGGTTCATGGGGTTCATCATGTTTTATTGTATAAATATGTGGCTCGTAATGTAATGGAGGTCACTTAGAGTTGAAAGCTCTTAATATATAGCAGCTAGTGGGTCATTTTTATATTTGAATGTATTTGTTTATCAGACTAATATTCTCATAGTGCAGATCCTTGTGCAGTTCTCTATTGGTTTTATTCTGTTGTAATGCGGTCTTGGAAGGCATAAGTGCCAGATCCCTCTCAAATATTTATATTGCCATTGTAACAGAGATGGATTGCATAGCCGCCAAGCTCCACTATGCAATAACTATGAATGAAATCCGAAATAAACAATCAGCAAACTACTTGTTCAGTTCACATCTAGCAAACACATATAAATAAAGAAATTCAGCGGTGGCCATTACACTCTTGCACGTGTGAAGTTTGAAAGTTTTCAGGATTCTCTTATTAGTACTTTAAAACAATGATGTAATAAGGGGGGAACATTGGCATATCCCACCATTGTCCACCCACATATGGTTTGTTATTGTGTGCTTTAATTTGTTATTGTCTGCTAGCATATTTAGGATACTGTTTGTTATATTGTTGAGCCTGTGGTTCACGGGGTTCATCATGTTTTATTGTATAAATATGAGGCTCGTAATATATAGAAGCTAGAGGGTCATTTTTATACATGAATGTGTTTGTTTATCAGACTAATATTCTCATAGTGCAGATCCTTGTGCAGTTCTCTATCGGTTTTATTCTGTTGTAATGCAGTCTTGGAAGGTATAAGTGCCAGATCCCTCTCAAATATTTATATTGTCATTGTAACAGAGATGGATTGCATAGCCGCCAAGCTCAGCTATGCAATAACTATGAATGAGATCTGAAATAAACAATCAGAAAACTACTTGTTTAGTTCACATCTAGCAAACACATATCAAAAAAGAAATTCAGGGGTGGCCATTACACTCTTGCACGTGTGAAGTTTGAAGGTTTTCAGGATTCTCTTATTAGTACTTTAAAACAATGATGTAATAAGGGGGGGAATGTTGGCATATTCCACCATTGTCCACCCACATATGGTTTGTTATTGTGTGCTTTAATTTGTTATTATCTGTTGGCATATTTAGGATACTGTTTGTTATATTGTTGAACCTGTGGTTCACGGGGTTCATCATGTTTTATTGTATAAATATGTGGCTCGTAATGTAATGGAGATCACTTAGAGTTGAAAGCTCTTAATATATAGCAGCTAGTGAGTCATTTTTATATTTGAATGTGTTTGTTTATCAGACTAATATTCTCATAGGGCAGATCCTTGTGCATTTCTCTATTGGTTTTATTCTGTTGTAATGCAGTCTTGGAAGGCATAAGTGCCAGATCCCTCTCAAATTTTTATATTGCCATTGTAACAGAGATGGATTGCATAGCCGCCAAGCTCCGCTATGCAATAACTATGACTGAAATCTGAAATAAACAAACAGCAAACTACTTGTTCAGTTCACATCTAGCAAACACATATCAAAAAAGAAATTCAGGGGTGGCCATTACACTCTTGCACGTGTGAAGCTTGAAAGTTTTCAGGATTCCCTTATTAGTACTTTAAAACAATGATGTAACAAGGGGGGAATTTTGGCATATTCCACCATTGTCCACCCGCATATGGTTTGTTATTGTGTGCTTTAATTCGTTATTGTCTGTTAGCATATTTAGGATACTGTTTTTTATATTGTTGAACCTGTGGTTCACGGGGTTCATCATGTTTTATTGTATAAATATGTGGCTCGTAATGTAATGGAGATCACTTAGAGTTGAAAGCTCTAAATATTTAGCAGCTAGTGGGTCATTTTTATATTAAAATGTGTTTGTTTATCAGACTAATATTATCATAGTGCAGATCCTTTGTGCAGTTCTCTATTGGTTTTATTCTGTTGTAATGCAGTCTTGGAAGGCATAAGTGCCAGATCCCTCTCAATTATTTATATTGCCATTGTAACAGAGATGGATTGCATAGCCACCAAGCTCCGCACATCATTATTTAGTTTGGTAGTTACATGTATTGCATTTGAAAGCTTGCCTCCAGAAGTGAAATTAATTGGCTACATTCACATCCCAATTACAGTATCCTCTCACCTTTCCCATATTGGATTCTTTTTTGGCAATCATAAAGTGCTAGGGTTTGCGTTCTATTTTTGAAACTTTACAAAGTGACCTAATATTCCAAATATGGACATTACACATCCCCTAAACATTTCCAACCCAAATATTTTAACATTTTTTTTAATTTGTTTTAACTTCATATTATGTGATTTTTGGGCCCTTCCTATAAAGAAAAATCTGCAATCCACCCTTCATTTTTCATCCTAATGAAACATAATGCAAAAAATCTCACAGTTCTTTCTAGAAGCATTTCACTCATTACCATGATCCATTTAGCTTTTGTTTCTCTTATGATGTTATAAATTGTAACCAGAGCATTGAATTATTATTCCCTGTGCCCCGCTCCCAAAAGAGTAAAAAGAATTTTTCAAAATATCACCATATCAACAATGTGGATTCTCTTGATAAACTACCATAAACTCCTAAGCTTATTTTTTATATAATATTTCTTAAATCAGATATAGAGTTCATTAATCCTTTGACCTCTCCATTCACGGGAGTATGTTTTTTTGTCTTTAGCATGTCATCAGGTTAATCAAGTTCAGAGATAAAAGTGCACTGACAGGTTTGAACTTGAGAGATGCATATGCATAATACAGATTTAAATGAGAAAGAAAAGACAGAAAATATGACACAAAGATACCTTGGACATCTTAGATTTGGCTTTTACTTTTGGAGCGTTGAGCTCAAGTTCTTCTTCTCGCTCCAGCTCTCTCTCTCTTGCTTCAAGGTTTTGTTCCAAGTAATACTGAAAAATCCAAAAGAACTCAAATTTTTAGATGTTATCAGCTTCATGCAATTGAGAAAACACTAAGTAACTATATCTAATGTACATAATATCCAATTTATGTTTTGACAACATTTGTGCCAAGCTTACAAAATATTAAGACTGTCAGAAAAACATATAAAATAAAATGAGATATGTCTAGACTTTAGAGTATTAAGAGAACAATGAACTGAAAACAAGGCTGTTTTATTTATGTGCAAGAACTTATAATTTTATTCCGTTATTTCTTTGCCTATCTTTTCTAAACAAATGTAATTCCTTGAGCAAGAGATCCCAATGCTCCTACTTAATCAGGACTTACATGATTGGAAAATTTGATGTATGGCAAGTATGAAGGTACTTACATTATAATCACCAACATAATCATTTAGCATTCCATCCTTCACCTCCACAACTCTATTGACTATTTGTTTTAGAAAGTAT
This sequence comes from Thuja plicata, assembly GCA_018584345.1. NCBI lineage: Eukaryota > Viridiplantae > Streptophyta > Pinopsida > Cupressales > Cupressaceae > Thuja > Thuja plicata. The sequence continues at coordinate 537,514 of MU226267.1, read as the reverse complement.
CGATCATGAGACACAGCAATTACTGTTCCATGATACTCTCTTATTGCCTCCTGATAATTCAATTCCAGTCAATACATCAGCTACAATTGTATATATCTAAGTCAACATAAAATTCATGGGAAAATAAAGTTATGCACGCAGGCGGCAGAATAGCAGAAGGAACCTCTTAAGCACAGTTTTCAGTTTTCACCTCAAGCATCTCCTTCGTTGGTATGTCAAGATGGTTAGTTGGCTCATCCAGTACTAGAAGTGTTGAAGGTGTAACCATGAATTTACAAAATGCCAACCGTGCCTGCAGCATTGCATTTACATGAGTTTTAGTATGCTTGTACTTATCAATTCTTCATTAATAAATTGCAATCTGAAAATCAAAAAATGTATAACAAAAATTACAAAATAACTTGTGTAGAAGTAAATGATGCATGAAAGTTTGAAACAATGTAGCAGCAATAAAAGTTACAACAAATAGATTGCAAAATATAATACAACATACAGCAAAGCAATCAAAAGAAAATAAACAATATAGAAATTGATATAAGCAAGCAAAACTTCAAAATAAAGGTACATTTATTTCAGCTTTCTCAAGAATCCATCAACAGTCTTCTTAAAAATCCTAGATCAAAGATCCAGATGGGGTTTATCAGAAAAGCTAAGCATATTGTAAATAAAAAAATATATATATAAGCAACTACAAAACATTAGTTTCCTATACTACAAGTGGCAGGTTAGGAACTTCCCATAATGATAAAAAAATTGAGAGAAACATATTATATGCACCAAAAGCTTTGCTAATTCAAAACAGGTTTTCAGGTGAAAGTCCCTGGGTTGGTGTGTTTGCACATTCCTTCTAACTGCTACTCCTATAAGAGAGAAGGGCTTGTGTGTTTTGGGGGGCCCTTTGTCTTGTGGTTATTAATATTATACATAAAGATTAGAGAGGGGAGCACCTTACAAGGTTTTACATGCAACAAAACCTTTGCTAATTCAAAACAGGTTATGGGATGAAAATCCTTGGATTGATGTGTTTGTATCTTCCCTCTAACTAGTACTGCAATTAGATAGACGTGCTTGTGTGTTTTGAGGGTCCACTTGTGTGGTTATTACCATTATACATGTAAGATAAAGATTAAAGATGAAATGACTTCTCATGAAAATGGATCATCAAATACATAACTGAATAGTAGAATACACTGCTCAAAAATCCCTCAAAGCTAAGATTAATTAAAATTTAAACTTGGCACTTGTAATTATAAAATAAAATAATCATATGCGATGTGCAAAGGCATGATCGGAGAGTCCGCTCAGGTGTAGTGTGATGGCAAGAGACAGAGAAGCGACGATAGTGTACAAGGGCACAACAATGGGTTGCAGGTAAAGGCAAAGGGAACGGCCGCAAGGAAAGGTAAGAAAAGTGTCGGCCCTAGAAAAATTTCAGAAACCGGTGTGGAGGCTAGGGTTGGACGAGAGCAATACTTTCTTTGCTCAAATTCCTGCAAACCCCTGATGGATCTGTATGGAGAATAGGCATCTTCTAGCGTCTTCGAGCCTCTTAGTGTGGGCAACATTGCGAAGCAAGGTGCCGACTTTTTGGTACCTTCTTCCTCTACCTCTCTGGTTGCAACTCCTCCCCTTTTGGATTCTCAGGCCCTTCTGGCATGTAAGAACATATCAAACCCATTTCATGTTTGCAGTAAGTTTTGTGTGGAGCAAATCAAGCATGCAAACCCTAACCCCTCTCCTCCTTGGGTACCACAGTTGTCGCCTTTGGTTACTCCAGAGGTCATTCCTAATCCTGTGTCCCTTCTTTCCCCTTCAGTCTCTATTTTGGTTGGCACTACAAAAGTGGCTTTCTTAGTTGAGCCTGTGGACTTTCAAATTACCGACACTTATGTTGAAGTTGTTCCTATAGATTTGAGGAGCCAGTCTTTGGTCATTAGGCTTTTGAGGAAGCGAACCCCTTTTGATAGGTTTTGGAATGGGTTAAATCAACCTAAAGCAATTTGTCTCTCTCAGTCATTGAACCTTCAGATTTTGGTTTCTTTTTGCTTTGTTTCAACACCCCTTCAGATCGTGATTTTGTCGTTCAAAATGGCCTTTGGTTGTTTGGTCTATCAGGTATCTTTGTCACTCCTTGGACCCCCTTTGTTGATCTTTCTTCGGCTCCAATCATAGAAGTCCCTATATGGATCTGACTTTATAGTACTCCTTTGAATTTGCATGGTTTAGAACGTATCAAGAATATGATAAACCGAGTAGGTATTTTTGTCAAACAAGACTCTGCAGAGGTGGTTCTCCGCACAGATTTATCAAGGTTTGTGCTTTAGAGGATATTTCTAAACCACTCCCTCATTCTATTCGGATTCATTCTTCCTTTGGCACTTGATTCAATTCCTTAACTTTGAACGCCTTCGCTTTAGATGCTTTCGATGCAATAATTTGGGTCATAAAATTGGGGCTTGCACTTCTCAAAGGATGTTGTGATCTAGGAAAATTAACCTTAAGAGATGGATCAATAAAGTGGGGACTCCAGATAATGACTTTATTTAGCGTAATCACGGTAAATTCTTAGATTCTCAGAAAGCTCCTTGTCCTAATCTTGTGGTGCCTTTGGTCCCCACTCCTTTTGTGCATCCTGTCAAAGAGAACTTGGTTCCTGATAATTTTATTCCTAATGTTGAGAGTGACGATTTTGATTTTGATGGTTTTTTTTCCATTCATGAATGATCTTGATGATGTGCCTCTTGCTATTCTAGAGAATGATTTTGTGTTGGCCCCACGCAAATTTACAATTTCACAAGCAGTGAACAGCAAGTCTAAACCAAATTGTGGCTCTTCAAAGAGGATGAAAGGGCAGAAATTAGAGGTAGAGAAACTTCACATTAAGAGTAGGGAATCGGTGGATAAGGGCTCTCAGTGGACTATGGATGTGTTGTGAGGTTTTCACACTATCGCCCCATTGCAAATGGGGACCCAAACTTTTTCGCTTGCTAGGTTGGTAGTATTGAAAATATGGATACAGACAATTGAAGCAAGAATAATTAAACACAAATTATATGTGCTTCGTATTTCACTAAAACAACATATTACACTTATATAGGAGTTTAATCTCCAATATTATAGGAAACTCCTAAAACAACTCCCTAAATATATTTGAGTTTTTTTAACAACTCAACACAAGCATGCCTATATAACAAACTTAATAAGTAATCACAACTACAATAGATATGTCAGTTGTTAACACAACTCACATTATGTGAACACTAACAACATATTTTCCAACACCCCCCTTAGTGTGAACATGAAGAGAAAGATCATCGCACAACTTGGAAACAAAATCATATGCCTATGCATATTTTTAGGTTTGCATACTGCTAACTGGATCTTGCTGCACATGATCACCTACATACGAGAACATATCGCGCTTTCACTTCCGATGAACTTATCACCGGCCAACCATACTTCTAAGAAGTCCGACAGTCAAAGGATCATTGTAGTCAGCTGCTCTCCTATACAACTATATACAATATCGACGATGTCCACATTCTCCACCTTAGCACTTCCAACTGCAATAAGCCAACTCTTGTGGCTCATGATCTTGATTCAAACGAAAGTCTCTCTCCTTCCATAGTTTTAAATAGGCTTACCACAATCCTTGACGTGAACAAGAACCCCATCAACTATCCACCTCGTGTGGTTTTCTGGATCCTCCCACAAACCCTTTCAAGATTCATGAATTGTCTTACTCTGGTTCTTTTGTTCGCCACTATGCTTGTACATCAGGGAAGTTATATATAGAAATCATATTAAAAATCTAAAAGACCCATACTAGAAAATATTTCACATTGCATTCCATAAGAACACAATGTTTTTAATTGTAGTCATTGTTACTGATCACTTCCACTCGATCTCGAACATCATAGACAATCGCCACTGCCACTAGAAGATGCCCTTGACTTTAGTCATTTTGGCACGAAATGGGAATGGAACATTGGTTATTATTCCCCCCACAATGTAAAATTCCATTTATTCACACAACCAGGAACACTGAAAAAATATGGAAAATGAAATGTCGCTAGAGCTAATAAGCGGCCATGTCATTGGTGACAGACGAGAGGACGTCGAATGTCCTCCAACCTGCTATGCCTCCATCCTCTAGTGATTTGCTACTTAGCAAATATGACTTTGAAGCTTAATTTTAAAATGCCCCCTTAATATGGATGTCGCGTACAAACGATAATGCATCCATTTACAATTCAAACAATTTTTTTTAATAATTCTTGACATTTTGACACATTAATTAACAAACCCAATTCTAAAACAATACAACTTTGACTTTGACAATGTACGAAACTATGACACAAAATATCTCCAAGAAGACTAATAAGAAATTTTAAAACATAAAAATTGACTTACGATGATAATCACCTTATACTTTCTCTCCTCTTTTCTTGTATTCCATCAACCCATCAATGACATACATATCAAAAGTCCTCTTTTTCCTCCCTAAACTCTACGAAAGAAACACCACAAAAGCTCTGACATATTGATCGCAAGGCATAACTAATATTATAGTGTTAGATGAGCCACAAACTAGGTGAATCAACAAGGATGAACACAATCCAAGTCATTCGATCAGGCGAGGAAACACAACCATAGATCGATCAAAGATAGTATCCCTACAAAATAGTAAATGCCACATGTAAGATAATGCTAAAAATGGCTTCCACAAGCCAGCCATAAAAAAGAAAATGAAAGGTTGCAAATCATGCTGGATTACAAAAGGAAATCATGAGTTAGATACAATTCCTTCAATAATAATTGATGCGTTAAGAGTATATAACACCTGGTAACAGCAGGTTTGTTGACAAATGTCAGTTGTTTGCAAAAGATGTGACAGGAAAATGTTCCTCTATTGAGAACCTCCAACTCTAAACTATAACTTTGAACGTCATTCTTTGCTGGAAATTATTGTGGCTTCTAACAACGGCTATCAATAATTTGAGCCTTCGACCATGTGAAGATTGTTGGACCTTCTATAAATGAAACATCGATCTACAGATTGAAGCTTAACACGGATGGAAGAGCAACTACTAAAGATAATAGCGATCAAATTCAATGAAGAGATACAAAACAATGATGTCTTCCAAATAATGATGATGGAATCATTGAATGGAAAGAGAGGAAACATCGATCGTCATTAAAAAAAGACCAACTAGATTCAAATATTAACCCTCTGAAGAATTGTGACCTATTTGTGGCCACTCACGGGAGAATAGATCTACCCATTGTTTGAAGATTTCAATTTGTGGTGAACACCACAACAGTAATCTGGATGAAGAAGCCTTGAACCAAAGGCATGAGAGTTCACAGAGAAATAAGAAATTGTAAGCAGGATCAACCTCGCTCTGATACCATATTGAAAATATGGACGGAGACAATTGAAGCAAGAATAATTAAACACAAATAATCCATGCGTCATATTTCACTCAAAAATATATTACACTTATATAGGAGTTTAATCTCCTATATTATAGGAAACTCCTAAAACAACTCCCTAAATACATTTGAGTTGTTTTAACGACTGGACACAAACATACCTATATAACAAACTTAATAAGTAATCACAACCATAATAGATACGTGAGTTGTGTTAACAACTCACATTATGTGAACACTAACAATATATTTTCCAACAAGTAGTTTGGTAGTCTTAGTTGTAGTATGGCAACATTTCAAGGTCTTTGAGGTCATAGATGTTAAAGTCTTAGACTGGGTTCAAGTGCAAGTCTGCCTTAGTGAAATGTCCCAAACCGGATATTTTTCCAAATTTCCTCAAATATAACTCAAAAGATTTAAATAAACACATTCATGCAAATAAACCATTGATTCACAACAAATAACCAGCAATATGTTTCCAATAAAAACCCTCAGCAAATATTATTGCATTATACAACAGTAATACAATAACAATGGGATTTCAACAATCCAAAATCTGAACTACAGTATTCAACAGTAATATCAAATGACAAGAACCTGGAAGTGCAATGGTGAACTCCCTCGCGAATCCACCGAAGAGATGAATTGGGTTTCCGTCCAATCCACAGAGAAAGCCTGAAGGTTTCCGTCCTCAGGTTTCAGAATCGAAAGTTGTAAGCTCTCTGGATTCTCCAAGAGAAAATGAATTCATAAACTAAGCATGTCTCAAATGAGTCTCCATTCCTTCTTTTAAAGCAATAGTTGTGACTCTTCAGTTTCCCTTCTCTGTCTTTTCATATTCTCACTTTTTGTCACTTTAAAGTAATACATCCATTTAATAATAAAGTGACATAATAATAAAGTAAGAAATCTCCTAGCATTAAAATGGATGACCAAACGAACTTGGAATAAGACGTGTGATAGTTTGCTAGAAAGCTCTCAGCGATACGCTCCAAGTCCAATACTAAAATGCCACGAAGACAGAACTCTGTCAACTTACTATAAATAGTAAGTATCTGGAAATCCTGCAGAAACTACTCCGATTGGCCTGAAACTGGAATTCCCTAGACCAAATATCATACTAACCCTAGTCAAGCCCTAGTTAGCCTATCGGGCCAAGATAAAACGGCTAACGAGGCACAGAAATAATGTGCCCTAAAAAGGGGACATTACAAATCCTCCCTTCTCGGAGATTGCTTGCCCTCAAGCAATCGGTATCAGCATGCTGAGACCACAATGCCTGGATCCCATACCAACCTCAAGGAAGTTGCTCCACCAATCTGTTGCGCAAAACTGACACAAACAATTTGTCCAGACTTGTGAAGCCAATCATCAAGACCACACAGCAACAATGCATTAATCAAACTAATGTCGGTGTCCCAAATCTCCCCATGTGTCTGATCAGTCGAATCAACCTGCCCTGTGCTGCCATCATCTGTGAGCAGATCCTCAATCCAACTGGAAGCCTCACTCCAACTGAAATCATAAGCACTACTAAGGTCGAACGAAGGTGGGAACCTAACATTATGCCAACCAGCTCCCTGAATTATCGCTAACTAGGAGAAAGTTCCTCCTGGGTCCCACAAACAAAAGGGCCACCCATCTCCCCAACTGACTGAAATATCCTATTGATCCATGCCCATAATGAGTAAATTGCCCAAAATGTCCACTTGCCACAACATTGTCCCTCCAATATGTAACCCAAACCGGAAACTGTACAAAAGAAGCAAACTACCAGAACTGCAAGACATGGCTTCCTTCGTCATGAAGGGGTGTATAAAACCTGCCATCCATCCCATACATAATAGACTCTACCCAAACATCATCATCATGTTCAAAATTTGTGACGATAGAGTTACCATAGGCACTAAATGAATCGGTACGGTAATGTGGTTGAGTCCCAGCTGTGTGAAGAGGGAAACGAATCAAGGGATACTCATCAACACTGTCTTCTCTCCTTAGGTACCCCTTGGTCATATTGATTACCAAGTCTGTATCCAAGGCCGATTTGTAATCAGCATTATGTCCATCTGTCAAATGTGACAAGGCAACTGCCTCCTAGATGCCATCAATACTAGACATCTCTCTATCCGTGAGAGATAAAGCAAAAAAAAGTGTATCACCCATCATGCAATAAGTCAAAACTGCCCATCTTGAACCGTTGATGTAGAAACCAAAGTGCTCAACTACTGAACTCACCTCGTTACTCCAATCTGGTGACCAAGACTTATCTATAGTAACTGAACTTGGGTCCCAAATCCTGCAATCAACCTCATCCTCCTCATGGGGATAGGAAATACCTTCCTCATCTAGCTCAAAAAAGGGATTATCAAATCTCAAATCAGCATCCATCTCAAACAAGAAATTGTCAACCGACTGAAAGTTATTCAACTCATAGAGAAGTTCTGGATGACCTAATGATTTGTTATCTGATCTTTTGGGACAACTATCCAAGTCATAAGTCTGTTGTATGCTATCAAGTTCCTGAATCGCTTCTTGAAAGAACTCAAACCTTTCTTTGTCGTCCTGTTCCCTGTACTGACTCGTGGCAACAATCTGATCTCTTGCTTCCTAAAGAGCCAGATGTGTGTGCTCCAATGTTTCGTGAGCAACATTAAGCTCTCTGTTGAGCTTATTAACCTCGTCATCTTTTTTCCTCAACTACTCAGCATAATTTTCAGCAACATGTAACAAGTAGTCGCGATCTGAAAGTAAACATAGATATTCTGATTTCCAAACCTCACAAGTTGTTTTGACCCCCTGTAAATCAGCAACATGAGATTCAATCCTTATACCACTTTGCGCTTTTTCCATCTGAGCCTTTCTGCAAAGATCCTCAATAATTCTGTGAGTGTTATCATGGTGTACAATAGCTGCAATAATGGCATCATCCTTGGTTTACTGGAGACTTGAATCAATCTGCAATTGTACGTCTGGAGTGGAGGAATCATTTCAGAATTCGTTTCAAGTGTTTCCTGGCTGGGAATCGATTCTTATTGTTGGAGGTCGATTTGCAAATTTTGGCATCGTAGTTTGGTTGAGAGTTGGATTTTCAGTCTGTCGTAAGTCTGTTCTCAGCGGCAGAAACTGTGTTTGACTGGGATGGCATTGTGGGGTGGAAAAACGTCAGCTTGGTTGCCTTTCGCGTGAACATAACCTGGGCAGCGATCTTCTTTCCTTGACATCGCGTGGAGGTTGCAAATCGCAGGGACTTCTGCCGCTCTCGCCTGTGGAGCCCAGTCTAGCTTGCACGTGGGAAATAAAGAGTCCAGCATCTACATTATCAACTGACGTGGGATTGCAGAGACTAATAAACAGGTTTTTTTTATGTATCAGATTTTGTTGAAACAATAATAAATGTTCTTATGTGAAAGTAATAAATCTGATTTTGAACAATTGGAAATAGTCGATTATGTTATTTCTCTCCTGCAAACATTGTATGAAAACATTATTATTGAAGCAAATGACATGAATAAAAAAAAACATTTACAAATTCATCAAAGATTGGCGATTTGGCAATAGCATTACAGTTTGGACCAAGTTGGGTTCATTACAGTGTCGCACAATCAACAATCAAACACTTGTGTGTACTGAATATAACATCAAGCTGAGGAGAATGCCGCATGATCTGACTCACTGAGGATAGGTTTAGCTCCATGCCAAGAACATAGTATACATTGAGGAATATGAGATTCCTCCCACCAGACTGCATCTGAACGTTGCCTTGTCGACAACACTATACTCTTCACCTCCTCCAAATATGACTGAATCAGTAATGGGAGAAAATTTTGTAAACCAATCACACCTGTGAGTGAAATGCCGAGAAGCACCAGAATCTATATACCAGGCAGAAGATTTCACATGGTCTGCAGGTCTTTTAGCCATGAAGGCGTAAAAGGAACTCTTTCTGCTCTGTGTGCTCAGCAACATTGGGTTTAGGCTTAGACCCTCCCTGCTTCCGTTGTTCGGAAGCCAATCGATTGTGACAATCCTTGAGCAAATGGCCATATTTATGACAATAGTTACACTGAACCTTCTTCGAACCATTCTGAGACTGACTGGAACCCTTCTGCTAAAATGACTAAGATTTGCCTTTATCCTTGTGAAAGGATTTGGCTACAAAGGCTTGCTCTAAGGAGGATGAGGTGGCACTGCTACCAAACTGTTGTTTCCAACGATCCTGCTGCAGGAGTTTGGTGCATAATTCTGAAAACTTCAGATCAACATTAGTGGAAGTAATGTTGAGAGTCTCTGTAAAGTGCTCATAAGATTTAGGTAGACTCTTCAGAGTAATGACTACGGTATCTTCTTCCTCCATCTTCCGACCAATAGCTTCATGTTGATCGCGAATGTCCTTAATCTTCGTGAGATGCTCCTGCAAGGACATGCATTCATGGCTCCGGATGACTCTTGTCGGATGTCTCATGCAACTCCTTCAAATGCTTCCAGATGTCTGTTGCAGACTTGCCAAAAGGAATCTGAGGCAACTGATCATCTATGACAGAGAGCTTGAGAAGCATAACAGCTTCTCAATTCCGATCATCAAACTTGTCTTGGTCTGCTTGGATTGAGGTCAGACGAGTCTCTATGCCCAAAACAAGTGTATCCAAGAGGCGATATTCGAAGATGGTCAACATGCCCTGCTTCCGAGTGTTATAATTACGGTCATTAAATCTTTGATTGCCTTCCAACATCAAGTTGGTCAATGATGCCATCTTGCACGCTTCCCAATGTACGAAAAATGAGAAATAGAGAAGAGGCATGAACATGGAATCTGAAAAATGAATCCCAATGCAGAAAACAGAGGCTATATCGGGTACACTTCAAAAATGATGAAGTACGACTGGTACGAATTTCAAGAAAATTTTCGGCAGACTCAGAAAAATCTTAAGACAACCCATAAATCCTTGCAAAAAACCCAGAAAGAATCTAAAGTCAAAATTCAAATCACAAATTTTGAGGCACGGAAAATGAAGCACCCAGAAAATTTTGAGACCGACCCACTTGAGCTCTCGAAAAACCCAGAAGGAATCTGCATGTGGATTTTCAATCCGACAAAGAATCTGAGAATTTCAAAAGAAGCCCAAGCCGGCTGTGCAAGAAAATAAAAAATTGCAGAAGAGAGCCAAACGATCATACAAAATGCCAAGAATGGCGTCACAGAGGGCAGAAAAGATTTGTAGAGAGCCTAGAGAGAGGTGTCGATCCCTAGACGTGAGCAAAGAAGAGGTCACGGATGGATCAAATGGCCCAGAAAAAGACATCGTGGGTTGCAAAGAAAACTCACGCGATTTGCAGAGAAAACTCACACTATTTGCAGAGAAAAAACGTGAGTTGCAAACCACAGTCCTACAAAGAACAGCCCAGAAAAATGACCAAAAAAGGTCAACAACAAGCGCTCGCGGGAATGAATCTTCCTGCAAAAAAAAACAGTACCAGTGACCTATGAACCAGAAATGGCATCCACGAAAACCGTAGTCGGGTTTGAAAAACACAGCTCTGCAAAAAACGGCACAAGAAAAAAGGTTTTTCTAAAATCTTAAAAATTTCGAAAAGTCAAATTTCTTTAGAAAAACGAATTTTCAACTCTCAAGCTCTGATACCGTATTACTAAGAAGTAATTGGTAAAAAATTGATTGTTGTATTAACAAATTATCAATGTGATCATTATAAAGAATTTACAAGAGATACAAAATAGAAAGTTTCTAAAAGAAACTACAGAAGATTGAGTAATCGATCTTATTTATCTAATTTACATAATATTACAAAAGATGACCATTAAAGTAATAAACAAATAATAATTTCTAATAAGCACCACTCGCGAGGGTTTGAATGTGAGGTAGATAGATAGATAGATCTAGATCTTGGGGGAGAGAGGAGAGAGTGAGATAGAGAGAGGAAATAGAAGAAGAGTGATGGGAGAGATAGGTCTAGAGTTCAGGAGAGATCAAGAGTGAGATAGAGAGAGCGAGAGAATGTTGATTACTGAAATTTGACTGTCTAAAAATTTATAAGATCTAAAACCTAGAATTTGCATTATAACTCCTAGAGATCTAAAACTATTGTCAAACATCCTGCAAATATATACATGAAATATAACTTAGTATAAGAACTTATACTTTTAAGTTATGTTTCATCTATATATTCTAATGAAGAGAATGAGTTTGACTTGAAGACAAAGATGGGGAGTTAAATGTTATATTTCTTGTATATTCTGGGGGCATGTCATAAACCAAAAAAACATTGAAATTTTGTGATTTTTAAAAGAAGGAAAAAAATGGCCGAGTTTTAAAACATTTAGTTGATGTTGGTCGAGCTAGGTGACAGGACTCGCCCAGACTTAGTAGTTTGTCATATTCGGTAGAGACCAAGCCCGAGCCCATGGGACTTGCGCTAGGCTTGGCTCGACTCACAACTTGCCAAGTCTAGGCAAGTCTGGGCCTTGTTTCTCTGACCTTTTGACATCTTATTGTTGATGATTGATCATGAAGTGTGAACCAAAACATTGATGTCAAAAAATCTATACACGGTTGCATCCAAAGTAATTCAAGCAGTATCATGAACTGTGGAAATATCATATCTTTTAAGAACAATAGGCCAGCACATAACAACTGAACAGAAATAGCCAAAGCATGAAAAAACCCTAAAATACCAATTATGGAAGCCCACATATCTAGAACAATATTTTCTAGGGTCAAGGGGTTAGCTAACAATAAGCATAATTATAAATAATAGAATTGGAAAGATGGGGATAACGAGAATGGAGTCTTAATAAACAATTTAATTCTTGTAAAGCTCAAACCTCGATGTATAAATTATGTAAAATGAAAGAGAAATCCAAAGGTTTTATATCAGCGTTCAACAATAGACAATAGCACATCAAATGTAAATTGAAGTGCAAGCCCTTCATACACCAGAAAATAAGCTTCATGCAGTCTCTCTGCATGCATCATACAGTTCAGATGGGCTACTTTCTAATTGCCACAGGTTTAGATATAATTCAAGTGCTTCAATTTAGTCCAACTAAGACGAGCTATAGAAAAAGTTTTAAAAAATATTACATCAAAAATAATATACTTTTTACAGATAATGCACACGATTTCTTCAGTTGTTAAGGCCAAAAAGTGTATAATCAAATGCAAAGATAGGTAATTTGAAACTACATTTACAGATTTAACTGAACAAAGCATAGCATATCAAAAAATCTGAAAATTGTCCACAGAATGCTACTTTAGTCAAAGAAACTAATCCGTTTGGACATTATAAGAATTACAAATCCACATTTTTGTACCTTTTCACCACCACTCAGAAAAGAAACCTTTCTATTTAGCATGTCTGCCTTGAAGTTGCAGCGACCCAATAAGCCTTTTATATCATTCATTTTCCAATCTTCTGCAGCCATTTCAACTGTCTCCAGAACAGTCATTTCTAAATCTAAAGCTTCTGCCTGCAACAATTCTAAAGACAATCAATTGCAGATGCCATTGTTCATACAACACAACAAAGAGAAGTGTGTATTAAAACACACATAGAAACACACTAACATCCATTCTTATCAGACTTCACACTGGAGTTTGAGTAATTCTTTTACCAAGCATCGGAAACTTCACTACAAATTTACACAATATGCACAATAAGCAAGCACTAGTTAATAGGTTCCAGGGAAAAGAGCACAAGAAATTGAACTGGGCCTATGTTACGCAACCTTTTCATCATGCCTCAATAAGTAACCATGCCTATGAAGACAAAGCAATCATTTTGTCTCTAACAGCATTAAAAAGGTTAGTGCATAAGCTTTTCATATCGTGACAAAGATTCAAGCAATAAAGGGATGACTTAATGAGGTTATTACATTGACTGGAAGCAAATATTATTGATGTGTTGTTAGAGCCTTTAAAATACCATGAATCTCACCACTCTAGCTAGTTGCTAATATAAAGGAGAGAGAATCATGCCACTTACACTCCAGAAAAAGAAAAACATAACACATGCAGCTTAGAGAAGAGACGCAGGAACTCCTTTGCATTTACATTGAACAATCATGTCAATTTTTGGTCATTTTTCCCATTTAATTCCACAGAGAGACAATATTTCATATACTCAATCTATTAAGGATCTGAAAGCTCTTTCCAGTAAGTAAGTGTAAATGTCATGTCTGTGACACCTGATATAAACAATCAACTCGCATACAGGGCCATTGGAGCAAGCAGAAAAAAAAAATAGGACAGTCTTTGCAAATACATGTGACTAAAAAGGTTTAGAATTTCAGACTAAATTCAGATGCCACTAGGGAAACCAATTGTTAGAAAATGAATAACATCCGAACTTAGCAATTGGGCTTTAGTAAACAATGAAAATCAAAATAGGCATTGATCCAATTAAAGCTGGATTGATGGACCTCGGCACATATGTTTGGCATTATCTTTTACATAAATAATTGTAGGACCACTCCTTGCATATATTACGTTTTGTCATTGGCATTGCAAAGGTCCTCATCATACTTAAGTTCAAAAATGCAGAAAAGGAATCTAGTAGACTGACTTCAAATCAAGTTTCCCATCCTGATGAGGCTTTTCAAAGCTCGTGGTTGCTCATGACACACCACACTATAGAAAAAAGCATGAATATTCTGGAAAGCAAGTGAGAAATGTTATCTCAAAAAAAAAAAAAAACCAGAATAACTGTTAGTTCTCACATAAGTTCACATCCCCAGTATCTCATTCTCATGGAAGAGGAACTCAGTTTGAGAATTGGTACAGAATCTTGTTTAGCTCAAAATAAAACCGTTGAAGGCAGCCTTAGGAGAGCAGGACACAGACTTCCTTGGCATGACAGGAGTAGCACATGGGGCTCAGGAAGCATTTTGCGAGCACTTTGACATTTGGATCAATATTGGTGTCTGTCTACCTGGTTAACTATAATTTTGTAACCTTAAGAAATTCATTCATGAATTTATGTTATTATGCCAGTCTGTACATTCCTTGTTTGATTGCAACCAGTAAGGAACATTCAAAAGAACTAAGATGATAGCAAGAAGAGTTGCCCAGCCACATGTGCAATGTATTCATTTAAAACCAGCAAAAATTAACTCCATGATCCATGACATTCAATGGGAAAAAATCCAGATCCTAATTTAATGCTTTTTAAATTGCATATCAATTACAGATATCTTGCTCATTTGAGCATCAGCATGAGACCAATAAAAGCTCCTTATGAGCATCACCTATGGAAGACAAAGAGTCACTAATTAGAAATACATTTTTATTTAGAAAACACCTCCATATTAGAAGTCGACTGCGGAAGACCAAGAGTCACAACTTAGAATTCCAATTTAGATGTCACTATGGGGAATTGAACTTGGTTCTCCACAATGAAAACCCAACATTTCAACCAAATGAACTCAACCCCTTGGACCCTAACTTAGCTTTGAAGCCAACAAATTACATAAATAATCTATATTCATTTTACTTGACCACAAATAGGTCAATATACTCAGATATGATCATGCCAGCCAAGAATATTTTTCAATAAATAATAATAAAATAAACACTTGATTCTAATGTGCTCTAATGAGTTAACAATTGAAAGCAATTAATTGGTCTTTCATCAAAGAACAGCTGCCGATATGAAGGATGGAGAAAGGATTGGGGAGCCAACAACAAAATAAGTCCCATTATATGAAAAAAGAGCATTAGACACTACCATCCAATTCTTTTGGAGGAACAATAAAAAGGAAATAAATGGCTATCCTAAACAAATTTGAATGGCAAGGGAAAAAGTAGCAACATTACCTGATTTTGCTCAAAATAATTTGGGAAAACATTATGCTCCCCAAGACCAACTTGCCCATGAGTAGGCTTTTCGTAACCCATGATGGTCCTCAATAATGTACTCTTCCCACATCCATTTGGACCAATGATGGCCATTTTTTCACCTCTTTCAACTAAAAGGTTTGCTTTCTTAAATAGGACCTAAGTGCATATGTCCAATTTGATGGATGAGAAAGAATACAAAAGCAAAAGAACTTCGAAAAGCTGTGTTTTAAAAAAAACGGATTCGTGTACCGAGAAGAATAACCACTCACTTTACCATCATACTCAAATCCCAAATTTTTTATCATGACTACAGCTTTTCCACTCCGTTCTCGTTCTGGGAACCTGAACTTCATTGCCTTGCGCTCAAATGGTTTCTCAATCTGCTGTTCATCCTGAAGCTTCTCCAATTTCTAAGATAAAAGAATAAATGTCAAATTAGTAGCAATCTCACAATAAAGTCCAAATGACAACAATGCAAGCCTCGGGCTAAATAAAAATAGTTGAAGTATGCACTCTTGTATACAGCCAGCTTCTATTTTAATCAATCTGTTGAAATTTTGTCGAAAAACTACTAAAATTATAAACGAAATGCAGATATTGAATGTCGATTGTCAGCAGGACCTTTATGTGTTGACTTTTAACATGTTTACAGCTGCTGCTCTAACAATTATTCATCTTCCAGAAGAAGTATCTTAAGATTGAAAACAAAATTCTGAAAAACAAAATTGCATGTAAAAGTATCTGAATAGTTTTTCATTAGTCATCATAATACCATATAACAATTACTTTCATACACAAAATTAAATGTAAATGTCACACAAATTTATCTTAGGATGATGTATAACATCTCTATTATAGACATAGTTCAGGTAAAATTTTAGGTAGTTGTCAGATACAAATAGCATAAAATTGAACAATGAACTTGTTAATTCATCTATCAGGTATTCTCTCCCTAGTTCAGAATAGTATCACAACCATAAAAATAGAGATCTGTAAACGAACAAGGTTGCGAATTTGAGCATCAAATAGCAGGATTAGTAATTACAGATCCACTTAGAAGGATTAGTTACTTGATGTACTTAATGTTCTCCATGCTTGTGTCTTAAAGATGGGTTATTAAAGGGTCGCAGCTTAGCATTGAGAACCTAATCATTTATTACCCAATAGGCAATTTTATGGCAGAGAATTCCACCAAAAATTGTTAGACTTCCAGAAGTGTCCAATGCCACAATCAGATCCATGGAGGTGTGTGACACTGCCAGAATTTGTTATGTTTACATGGTACATGGTACCAAGCGTCAGCTTGATCCCCCTCCTTCCAGTCATTCTAGATCCATGAGACCCCGGAGGAACTATCTTCAGCAATGGCTTTCCTCTTCCTCTTCCTCTTCCAGGAAGTCTCAGAGACGCTCCGTGCACCCTACCAGCCCCCCGGCTTATCCTTCCGTTTTGGGGTTTTTCTCGGCTGTTCCGGCTTTGTAGTGGGGTTTCGGAGGTCTTGTTGTGGACCCCTCCCCCCTCTCTCTTTTTGTGCTGTTGCTTGCTTGCTCTAGTTGTTGTTGTTTATCCTCAGGCGCCATTTGGCGTTGTTGTTGTTTTTCCTTAGGCGTCGTTTGGCGTCCCTCCTTTGGGCTGGCCTTTTGTCTTTTGTTTGGCAGTCCCTTTGAACTTTTGTGGTCTTTTGTTGGACATTAATAAATTTATCTTATCTTCTATCAACCATTTAAGTAGGTCTTGCCACAACATGGAACAAACGTTTTCTCCTCAATGCCATGGCCATCATAGTATCGCAACCATAAAATAAAGATCTGAGAAGGCACAAGGTTGTGTATTTGAGCATCAAATAGCAGGATTAGTAATTACAGATCCAGTTAGAAGGATTAGTTACTTGATGTGCTTAATGTTCTCCATGCTCATGTCTTAAAGATGGGTTATAAAAGGGTCACAGCTTAACATTGAGAACCTAATCATTAATTACCCAATAGGCAATTTTATGGTAGAAAATTCAACCAAAATTTGTTAGACTGCCAGAAGTGTCCAATGCCCCAGTCAGATCCATGGAGGTGTGTGACACTGCCAGAATTTATATGTTTACTTGCATCAACCATTTAAATAGGTCTTGCCCCAACATGGAGCAAATGTTTTCTCCTCAATGCCATGGCCATCATAGTATCACGATTCACAACCATAAAATAAAGATCTGTAAAGGCACAAGGTTGCAAATTTGAGCATCAAATAGAAGGATTAGTAATTACCCAAGTAGCCGATCCTGGTTCTAGTTCGGATTCGGATTCGGGGATTCAGCAAAAAATAAATAAATTGGCGGATTCCAGTACTGCAGGTATATACATTTTCAAATACACACACACACACATATATGTATATACATACATGCATACATACATACATACGTATATATGTATGTATCTATGTATGTATGTATGTATATTTATAGATTCATACATGTAACATGTTCAATGTTCATTCATCATTGGTTAGGGTTAAGTGTTCAATGTTCATTCAATGTTCAATGTACAATAATTAAAGTACATATATTTCGTTTTTTAGATTTAAAAAATATATATAAATGTTCAATGTACAATAATTAATGTTTGGGTTTAGTGTTCAATGTTCATTCAATGTTCAATGTACAATAATCCTAATGCAAATTAATGTACATTTCAAATATTTTATGGGATCACTTTCATGAACGAAAAACATTAGATTATACTTTGTAGAGCGAGGTCCAATGCAAACCCTTAATCAGTGCAGACATCTGACAAAATTTCAATATCCTTTATGCTTTAATGCATATCAACACCATGTTTCAAATCTCCCATTTTGCCACAGCACAAGAATGATTTATAAAACGAACCCTTGTGCCAAAATGATGGCTTAGAAAGAGATATTGAGTTCCATCAAAGTATAAAGGGAGCACAGATCAGTACACATCAACAACCGAGATTTGAACTACAAATCAACTGTCTTTTGAACAGAAATTGACTGCAACACAACACCAAAAGGACAACATGCTTGCTTCCATTGAAGTGCTAAGCCTGTGAAATGTGAGGAAGGCAAGAATTGATAGCCTAAGGACTCTCTAAATAGAATCTATATCTAATTCTGAAACTCAACTTTAGTTATTGAGATGACAAGCAGATGCAGCACTTTAACCCTATTCCTTGACCTTTGTTGTAGCATTATGAAATGGTCTGTGTTCACAAAAGAGCAACACAGCTATAGGTAATTAGATGCTGGTTAATACATTATAACTGACCTAAAGCATACAAGAAATACAAAGTTCAAAGATGCTACTTGCAACTCATTGTTCTCAGAAATAATTATTGTAAATTAATGTACATTTATTTAGCATTTTAGATTTAAAAAATAAATAAATATGGCACGTGTGGTCTGTTTTTGGGCACCCACAGCCGTGGATTCCTGCGGATCCTTCCGGATTCCTCCTGGAGCCCTCCAGGATTCTAGATGGCAATCCGAATTCCCTATGCGGAATCCACAGGGAATCCGTATTGCCGTCCGGAATCCTGGAGGGATCCGGGAGGGATCTGAGAGGAATCCGGATCTGGATCGCACCGGAATCAAGATCCGAGGCATATATGAAGGATCCGGTATCTTAGGTAATTACAGATCCAATTAGAAGTATTTGTTACTTGATGTACTTAATGTTCTCTGTGCTCATGTCTTAAAGATGGGTTATAAAAGGGTCACAGCTGAACATTGAGAACCTAATCATTAATTACCCAATAGGCAATTTTATGGGAGAGAATTCCACCAAAATTTGTTAGACTGCCAGAAGTGTCCAATGCCACAATCAGATCCATAGGGGTGTGTGACACTGCCAGAATTTGTATGTTTACTTGTATCAACCATTTAAGTAGGTCTTGCCACAACATGTAGCAAACGTTTTCTCCTCAATGCCATGGCCATCATTCCCACAGTTATAAGAAGTTCAACATAAAATATATTTTATATTCTAAACTTTATCAAGTCAGATTCTTAATCTTCTTACTGAATGTTGAGTAAATATATTGTATCAATAAATTTGAGTCCATAAAATATATTATCATTCATCCATTCACATAATATAAAAATAAGCAAAAAGGACTAGATCTGCAGACAGAAATAAGCCTGTTTTCAGTAAGTCAAAGAAAACATAAGTTTTACCATGACTAATTCTTGTTTCCTAGTTTCTAGCAAAGAGAATACTTGGTGATGAAGGAAGAACGGCAAAACATTTATTCAGAATGAAATCTGAAAATATGATTTTTTTCTCTGCTGGAAGTGGGAACTGTTTAGACTTTAGGGCCACTGGCCAGGTTATTACAAGAACAAAATTTAGAAGCAGTCCCCATTTATGGGGGAAACCAATTATCAAGAAAAGGGAAAACCCATTAGCAAGCTTCAATGTGAAAAACTAGCCATTTTGCTTTATAATGTTCAATTTTCAAAGTGCTCAGTGTGACTAAATTTAAAGTAAAGCAGAAACAAACACTTTTTCTGTCATGGTTATGCATACCCTATTTCCACATTACACCTTTAACTTAATTCTTATTTAAGTGTTGTCTGTAATTTTGAATTTACAAAATTAAGACGACACTACGAAAATTTAATCGTGATTCTGATTAAATTCGACATGGTTTTAAGCTCTAAGCATTTTCCGTAAATAAATTAAGACGCTTATTGAAATAAATATATATATTGCATAGTATAATACATATAAATAATCGTACAATGATGATTTAATTTTGAAACACTTATCATTATAAAATTATTTATATGTAATATATATTATGTAAACTATATTTATTTTACATATTACATGTTATATGTAATGTGCAATGTTAAGCTATTAAAAAGTCCGATGACTAAGTTTATCGGACCGCTTTTCTTTATCTTTTCATCGCACATGCATATAATATGCGTTTTCGTTTTAATATGTTAAGCATATTTTTTAAAAAACAATTCCGAAAACATTCAATAGTCGGGCCTTTTTATTTTATTTCACATTGCATATCGAATGCATATAACATATGTTTTAAGTCTTTAAAAGCCCGTAGCTTTATATCAAATGTTATGGCGTCGAATTTTTACCTTAATGCATATGCCCACGACTCTATTAAAAGTGCATTTTCTTCCCTCTAAGTTTGAAGGCGCTATTTTTCTTTTCAATAGCACTTAGCATCTTAATGTGCTGAAGAAGGATCAAAACGTGAGTTCTACTTCCATACAAGGCTGCGTTTTGGGAGGTAAAGTCCGTCTAGTGCAAAACCAACCTTTTCTTTGAAGCTTTAATACAAATTGCAGACTTTGTATTCGTTTTGACCTCTTCATCCGGGTTTTGTGTTGGAGTATTGCCATTTGTCTTGTGAGTCTTGTCCAGGACTGAAGATGCAATAATGGAAGAAGCTTTGTTTTTGGCTTGTAACTCTGACGTCTTTATATGCTTGCGCAGGAGGTTTTCTTTCCCAATTTTCTCATTCTTTAAGATAGAGATGCCTTTGTTTCTTATTTATCTGTGTTGTGGCTTGGTATTTGTAGTTGTTTTTCACTTTCTATGGATCGGTTTGGTTTTAAAATGATTGTATCTTCATCTCCATGGACGTTTTTGCCATCTCAGAGCATTTTCTTGTTTATCTCTGTATTTTTGTACATAATCAGTGACGTTTTTGTTAAACTTCTCTTCTTTGTTGACATCTTGGGTTTTCTTTGAATCGTTATTACAAAATAATGAAAATATGAAAAGTCAACATGGTACAAAGACTGGAATAGCAGCAAATACATGACAAACAATGATTGTGTGTTGATGGAGAGGATGGATTTAGATGATAGAAGACAGTAAGGTCAATGCACATAAAGAAGAGAACATTTGCAATGCAAAGAAATGAGGAAAGATCTATCACAATCTGAGCATTGTCTGAAGACGATGTTAGATATGTTAGAAGTGCAGCTATTGATCATATGAATGTCAATGTCTATCACAAATTAGTGGAAAAAGAAGTCCAGCAGTAAGCACAGAACAACAATGAAAAATGGGCAATACATGAGGTCACTGATGTTGCATCAAGTGATATTATGTATTAAAAACAGAGTGCAGTCTATGGATTATAAACAGCAAGCAGCTATAAGGGATTTACAAAATTCATGTCATTTGGAGAAAAAAAAAAAGTTTTGGAGAGATTATTGTAAAAAGGAGAAAAAGGTTCTACCACAGTAATCGATGAGTTCTTCTTGAATTTATTTTTCCAGATTTAGAAGGCATATTTTACATTGGTAAAATATTAAAGTTCTTCCCCTCAAGTGATGTAAATTCGGTTGCAAGGAGCATGTGATCTTCCTAATATAAATCTCTCTCCAAAAAGTTACAGTTGATTTTCCCCATTGGCAACGTACTTCCCAAATCCCGTTTTCCACTTTTGGTATCATTTTGAAACCATTGAAAGAAAGGAATGAGAAATACAATAATGATCTTACAAAAGTGAAGAAGGTTTTAATGGTATTATAAAAGCACAATATACAATAGTATTGTGAATTAAAGCAATTATCACAAGGCTTCAAGGTTGTAGATCATAGTCAACACTGTTCGAAAGATAATGAAGGTAACTCTCAGGATGAATTACAAAGGTAACAAGCACGCATTATTTTGTGTCTTGCATCAAAAGAGTAGATCAAATATTTGTTATGAAGGACAGAACAGAGATTGCAGATTGCAAACCACTATGATGAAGCAAAGACAAAGATTAATGACAGTCATACACAAAGATGGAGATAATGGTTTGAGGATGATGGAAGAGACTTGACGTCAAAGGCATGATAATCTATGAGAACCCAAGCTTATAGTTTCAAATAATGTTCTTTCCTCAAGTTTGGAATCAAGTCTTGTACAACATGTTACAAGAGGTTCTTCCCCTCGTTTAGAAGTTGCAGCAATTAAGATTTTCTCTCTCAATGCTGCAATTTTGTGTTGCAAGTGATATGAAATTTCTTCCAAAAATGCTCTTCAAAAGCTTCGAATTATTTCAATCTTATTGATAATTTTAAGTTTTGCGATCATTATTATAAAGATGAGTTCTTCTCATAACCTCCTCAAATTTGTGATGGTTGTTCTAAGTCTTGAAAGACATATTTTACATTAGTAAAATATAAAGTTTTTCCCAAGTTCA
This sequence comes from Thuja plicata, assembly GCA_018584345.1. Taxonomy (NCBI): domain Eukaryota; kingdom Viridiplantae; phylum Streptophyta; class Pinopsida; order Cupressales; family Cupressaceae; genus Thuja; species Thuja plicata. Next base: position 515,043 of record MU226267.1, on the reverse strand, counting down.
AATACAGTCATGGGTGCATTGAAAATCATTTAGAATCAGGTTTCTAAGATCTGATTATAAGTGCAAGTACTTCTCTTTTCATATGTAAAAGTGTAAGGCAAGATCTTTCCCAAAAGGCAACACACATTCTTCCCACAAAGAGAAAATGCCAAGGCATGTTATTGCATCAACAGTCGGGATTTAAAGCCCCGTTCTAGATGGTGATTTTCCAAAAAGATCAAGTGCTGCCCCATATGCAAAGTAGCCAAAAAAGCCCACTTTTTGACTTTTCCTTAGTATGCATATGTGAAATGATTCCTTAGTATGCATATGTGAAATGACCCTAACCGGCCATTTACTGATTTTTCCCAATTAATCTCATGCAGATTTAAAACAGACAATAACATGCAAATAATCGTCAAACCCAGAACAATAACCAGCAGATATATATATTTAAATAACCAGCAAGTACATTCTCATGAAAACTTCAGAAATATGGTTTTGTATTATACAACAGCAATACAATAACCAAACAGTACAAAATCCAAACTGAAATAC
>MU226267.1:493638-509707 GCA_018584345.1 Thuja plicata | reverse complement strand
GTCGACTTCCTTAATATTGCTTGTGCATAATAACAGAGCCCTCACAAATGTTATTGCGGCAATACTTAGAATGCAAATATTCGGCTCTTCATAAAATCCCCAATATTTCATTGAAGTCCATATGCGGTTAATATAATATTCAAAGAAATAAGATTTCTTTCCAAATGAAGATAAGTTGCTTCTGAATTGAATTACTTTATGGCTGTAAAATTTGTTGAAGATAAAACCTTTCTGTGAATTTGTTTCTGAAATAACTCCACAGGCTGGCAGGAAAACCAACTCTGATACCACTGAAATGACCCTAACCGGCCATTTACTGATTTTTCCCAATTAATCTCATGCAGATTTAAAACAGACAATAACATGCAAATAATCGTCGAACCCAGAACAATAACCAGCAGATATATATATTTAAATAACCAGCAAGTACATTCTCATGAAAACTTCAGAAATATGGTTTTGTATTATACAACAGCAATACAATAACCAAACAGAACAAAATCCAAACTGAAATACAGAAATAATAGTGAGATCGGCTGATCAAGAACCTGATGGCTGAGGTGAATCCGCACCGGGATGAATCGGGTTTCCGTCCAATCCACCAAGAAATGCTAAAGGTTTCCGTCCTCAGATTTCTAATTCGATAGCTGAAGCTTCTCGAATTCTCAAGGAGAAATAAAATCTATAATACTGAAGCATCCGCAATGAGTCTCCAAAACCTCCTCTTATGGCTGCAACTGTGACTCTTCAGTTTCCCCACTGTGACTCTTCGAATGCCCATTTCGTCTCTTTATAAACTCACTTTAAGTCACTTTAAATAAATGACCGTTGAGTTATAAAGTAAAATAATAAGTGAGGAAATCACCCGGCGTTAAAACGGGAGCCCAAACGAGCTCGGATGCCATCGTGTGATAGCTCGCTAGAAAGCTCTCGACGAGACGCTCCAAGTCCACTACTAAAAAGCCGAGAATTCTGACCCCTGCTGACTTACTAAAAATAGTAAGTTCCCTGGAAACCCGCAGAAACTGCACCGATTGGCCTGGAACTGAAACCACCAAGGCCAATTATCCCCTGGAACACTGTCACGCCACAGTCAGCCCTTCGGATCAAAGTAAATAGGCTAACGACACGGCTCAATATAATGTACCCCAAAAAGGGGACATTACAATATGCTTCCGAAAAGCTCACCTTCATGCTCTTTCATGGCTTTTATGAGATACAAGTGTTTTCAAAAAAAAAAACCCACCTTGCATATTGAACACTTACCCATGTATATATACACCTTCCATATTCATAAACTCAAAGCTTGTCGTTCATTCATATGCAGTACTCCAGAAAAACCTCGTTCTTCATCTTTCTTACACTCACATTTAAGATGCATCAAGTTTGTTCTTCCCCTCAATGATGCAAGTTCCTATTGCAAGTTGAAGAAAGATTTTCTCATGTTCTTTCCATGACACAAGGATACAAAGCAAGAGCAACCATATGATGAAGCCAGACAAGGAAGTGGAAAGTGTTCAATAATGAGCATATAGAATGCTTTCAAAACTGAAACAGAGAGACACTAAGATGTTTTTCCCAGCGATCAAAGATGCAATTTCATATTCCGGTTCCAAATGCTTTCACCAAACCTGAACACATCAATCATCGGGCATCCTGTAACAGCATGAAAACCGACAGAGGATGACGCAAATAGATGTCGTGTCTTGTCAGACACTTAGATGCTTTCATTATGCATTTTGTAAAAGTGTAGAATCTTTGACAGATTACACAAAAATATGTAATTGCATGTGATAGTATCACATGCAAAGTAGTCTCATGTAATCATGTTGCAATGACATTAGGTCTTGCAGCATTGAATAAGTCAAAGTTAGTTGTTTATAAGCTTTGAATAAGTCTTAGTTAGTTAGAGATAAGGTTTGAATAAATCAAAGTGGTTAAGGGTTTCCCCTTTCCTCTCCACTTTCCTCTCTCCTCTTTTCCTATTTAAAGGAGGGAGCTCATTGTAAATATTCATCTTTGGTTGTGTGCAAGAAAACTATAGGCAATTCTCTTGCATTCTGAAAACTTTGAGTTTCATTGAGCAAAGTTGAGTTTAATTTTATCAATAATTTTTTTCTATTTCCCCTTTTATGGTGATTTACTTCGGCGAATTTATATATCCTTGGCTCAAATTTTTTGTTTTAATTTATCACTTCCAGACAGCCAAATTTTCTCAATTTACTCCATTTTTCACACTTGGCCAATATTTTATCAATTTTCTCCATTTTTTACCCTTAGCCAAATTTCCTCAATTTTTACCAAATTTTGACACTTAGCCAAATATTGCAATTTTGCTCCCTCCAATTTCACACTTGATACTCTGGGTAGGCCTTCTAAATTCTGGAACTCGCTCTACTACCTAAACCTACCACGAAAAGATGGGGTCCCCATTTGCACTAAGGCGATGGTGTGAAAACTGAAAACCTCACAACACAAGCTCATATGACTGTACTTCCTTCTGTGTGCCTCAAATTTGCCCATAAATCGTCAATGTCAGCAACTGGGAAAACATTGCTCCAACTCTCTCAAACATATAACCTTTTAAATCATAGGTTTTGCTTTAATGGTGAAACTTTAGGTTAAAATCAGAAATTTCAGTATGCACACTTTTAGCATATAGGGTTGATGCACACATCCAAGGACAAATCTGAATAAAAAATTTCACCACCAACTACCGCCTTCCTCTACACATGGTGCAGTACTACCAACTATCTACAATACTTCATCAAAAACACTTGGTCACTCAACACTTATAGGGGGTAAGAAACAATCTGCAAACTCAAATGTAGAAGGTGGGAATTGGATCAGCCCACTGCAATATAACAGCTATGGTCTATTCTGAAATGTGAACGTGATTTTAAATTTTAAAGTCCCTCGTTGTCAATATTAGAAAAGCATCATCGACAATCTTCTCATGTTTAATGCCTTCTCTAAATTCTCGCTATAGGAATTGCTTGTAAAATAATCATTCCTCCTACATCTTATTCAATCGTATGAATGCCTTTACCTATACCAAGGAATATACTAAACATGATACCATGTGAAAGCTCTTGACCTAGTAGAAATTGCCCAACTACCTATGGAGATTTCCATTAATGAGTTGCCCCCAATCATTTATGGTCTTACCTTTGGAGATGATCCTCATGAAGTAAAACATCTTGGGTAATCATTTTGGCCTTTTGGCTCCAGCAAGTATTTCCTTCTTGACTTCTCCCAGCAATCCTCCAATTTGTTATCCCATTTTGTTTCACAGACCTCAATATCTATCACTTGTGTCTCCTCAAAGGGTTGCAAACTTAGGGAACCATCAAATGAATCTACATCCACCTTGCACATACTTGGTTTATTGAGGTATTGACTTCCCCAGTGCTCTAATCAAAGCAGTGTGCACATGTTATAACCAGCTTCAAACACTGAATTGAAATAGGGAAAAAAGGCTGCTTTAATTAATATGTTGTAGCATTAACTTTTAGCAAATTTACTATCCTCTTTCACTTCATCAATCTTTAGATCAGGGATATTGATGTGCCCTAGCAAGGTTTCACAAATAAGCTGAAGTTCATTCGCAAGGATAGTATTCAATGTTCAGTGTAATGTCCCATTAAGTACTGATAGCTTGTTGACCGTTATCCTATTCAGTAGGTTCCCATAGGCTAACAAGTTAGGGTTAGGGAATTCTTGGGGTTTGGTGACCGTTCAATCCAGCCAACCTGGCATTATTAGATGTTGCTCTAAGCTTGCTTGGTTAAGATTTGCATGATGAAACATTTTGTAAGGGTTTCGAACAACTTGTCCATTTTTACTTTTTCTAGCAAGCAACAGTATAGACACCGACTTGATCAATTAGCAGTGCTATATTGGATTAGCCAGTGAATGAATTTAATGATGTTATTCTGGTGGAAAATGTGGTCTAGCTGTATTATTTTGAATAACACTAAAAGCATTAAAGTTAAATTAAATATTTAACTTAACGTTATTCAATTTAATAAAGTGACTTATGTTTGGTGCTCAAGGGGATAAGTTATTGTTTAAAAATGTTAAACAAAGTGACCTAGCAGTGGGCACCAACATGGGAGACATAAGGAGGTGTTTGAATTAAAAAACATATTTTATATCCCTGCCTGCATGGGCGTCGGATTCAGAGGAGGATAAATACCCCTTCTTGAGCTCATTTATCTCATTCATGTTTGGTGATTTTGATATCAGGGTTTTGCTACTTTGGACTTGGTTTTGTTGATGTTTGGTAGTTGTAGGAGCTATCTACTGCATATGTTTTGATTGTTTCTATGTGAAATTGTTATTTCCATCAGCGTTGATGTTTCATATACTCATGCGTACATGTTTGTTACTTATTGAAGTGACGTATCCGATTGTATTTGAAGAGCTGCATCAAATGTAGCATCTCCGTTATTGTATCTGACGCAAGGAGGACAGGGAAGACAGGGAAGACAGGGGCCCAGGGCACTCCCAGCTATCCAGACCAACCTTGCAGAACAACACGGAAGCAACAACACAAGGAGAGAAACAGCAGATCCTTTTCATTAATTGATCAAACTCAACACATGTCGGGCTGTAAGGCCTTCCCGGTTTCGGCCATATACATTCAAATGTTTACAGAGTAACCTTGATACATGGGAGGTCACAGACCTGCAATCTGAATCTGCTAACACTTAATCTTTCTATCCAAGATTTACTATCTTCCCAGAACTGCTAAAACTAAGAACAGAGAACCAAATGTATACAAGAGTCCACCTGAGAGGTCGGCACTCAAATCCCAAAGAAAGGCCCAGATTTAGGTCCACACATATCCCAATGAGAGACCCTACATTAATTATGCCAGGGAAATTAAATGCAGAAGTCGGCCAGATCAGGATAAACAACTCGGTAAGAAGATAACCGAGCAATAGAAATGACTCGGTGAAAGAACCCACCGAGCAGCCAACATACACCAAGACCCGTCGGTACAGCGAGACAGAACAATTAATCGAGCAACAGCAGTTACTGAGTACTTCACCAAGCAGCCTCCAAACAAACTAAAAAAACATTTTTGGTTGATCAGGATTGCCAAGAACCCAAGATGTTCCTGCATCAGATACTTGGGGTTAAAAGAAATGATTCCCCGAATCATGTGTCAGGTCCAATCTGAAATGAATCCAACTTAGATTGAGAAATCCAAGATGAATCCTCAATCGGTTTGTTCTTCCATTTTATTAGATACTCTATGTGTTCCTTTCCTCTTGTACTTCTGCCAACTCCTTGTTTCAAAATCTGTTCAACTTCCTCTATCTGTTTCATAGGATAATCACTCGGTACTGTCACTTCTTCATCAGGTTCATGATATTCATACAAGTCTGAAATATTGAAAATGAGTGATATATCCATGTCATCAGGTTATTCCACTTCAGAAGCATTTCCACTGTCAAATCTTTTCAGTATTTTGCAAGGACCAATTTCTTCATTTTCAGTTTTTCATAAGTTCCAATAGGAAATCTGTCTTTCTTCAAATGAACCATTACTGCATCACCAACTTCAAAAGTTGTCTTCTTGATCTATCTGCACTATCCTTGTATTTCTGGTTACTTTTCGCCAACTTCTGTTTTACATCCTCATGCAATGTCTTCATAAATTCAGCAAACTTTTCTGCTTCAGCACTCCTTTTCTCTTCTCCAGCAATGTCTCTCAAGTCTGATATACCTCTCGGTTGTGTGCCATGAACAATCTCAAAAGGTGTCTTTCCAGTACTTCTATTCACTGAACTGCTGTATGCAAACTCTGCTTGTGCCAACATCAAATCCCAATTACTCGATGTGTCTCCAACTAAACATCTCAACAAGTTACCCAAACTTCGGTTTACAACCTTTGTTTGTCCTGTCCATCAGTCTGTGGGTGAAATGTAGATCTATACCTCAACTCAATGTCCAACTTCTTCCAAAGTGTTTTCCAAAAGTAGCTAACAAACTTAATGTCTCGGTCAGAGATAATACTCTTCGGTAATCCATGCAATCCGACAATCTCCTTAAAGAAAACATCTGCTATATGTACTACATCTGATGTTTTCTTACATGGTATGACATGTGTCATCTTAGAAAATCTATCCACGACCACAAATATGGAATCATTACCTCTTGTTGTCCTCGGTAAGCCAAGAACAAAATCCATGCTGATATCACTCCAAGGTTTCTCAGGAACAGTAATCGATGTATACAAAGCAGTATTCTGACTTACTCATTTTGCAACTTAACAAACTCCACAGCTTTTCACAAATTTTTGAACATTCTTATACAATTGAGGCCAAAAATACCTTTCCTTAAGCAAACTCAATGTCTTATAAATACCAAAATGTCCAGCCAAACCACTACTATGTTTTTCCTTTATCAAATTAGTTCTCATTGATCCTCTCGGTATGCGCAGCTGAATACCTTTGAACAACATATCTTCCTGAATGAAATAGTCTTCATACTTGATTGATTTGGAATAGGTGTGCTCTGCACACTCTCCACTGCTCAGAAAAATCAGGATCATTTTAATATAAATGCTTCATATCATCAAAACCAAGAACCTCAATTCTCATTTCAGCCAACAAAGATCTTCTTCTACTCAGTGCATCAGCAACTCGATTAGAAACTCCACTCTTATGCTTTATCACAAATGTGAAACTCTGTAAATACTCTACCCATTTCATATGTCTCTGATTCAACTTATTCTGACTACCCATAAATATTGTAAAGCCTTATGATCAATATACAACACAAATTCACTTGACATCAAATAATGTCTCCATTTCTTCATATAGCTTGAACAATAGCATAGAATTCTTGATCATAGACAAAATATTTCCTTTTTGCATCATTCAAGTTTTCACTAAAGAAAGAAACAAGTTTACCTTCTTGAGTCAACACAGCTCCTATTGCACTTCCACTTGCATCACATTCAACTTGAAATACCTTATTGAAATCAGGTAAGGCTAACACAGGTAATTCAGCAACCTTCAGCTTCAAAGTCTCAAAACTCTTATCAGCTCCATGTGTCCATTTAAAATCTCTTTTGTCTCCTCTCATTGTCTCAGTCATAGCATTACAAATAGAACTCAAATTTCTGATAAACTTCATGTAAAAACTTGTCAATCCATGAAATGATCTTACCTCACTGACATTCTTAGGTGTAGGCCAACTAAGTATTGCTTCAACCTTCTCAGGATCCATCTACAAACCATCATCTGAAATCACAAAACCTAAATACACAAGTTCTTTCATGAAGGAACACTTTTTCAGATTTATCAGCAACTTTTCTTCTTTCAATCTCTGCAATACTTGTCTTATATGCATCAAATGCTCTTCTCTAGTCTTACTGGATATCAGAATATCATCCAAGTATACAATCACACATTTATTCAAGAATTTCTTCAAAACCTCATTCATTAATCTCATAAACGTACTCAGTGCATTAGTTAAACCAAAAGGCATAACCAACCACTCATACAAACCTTCTTTCATCTTCAAAGCAGTCTTCCACTCATCACCTTCTCTGATTCTGATCTGGTCATATTCACTCTTCAAATCAATTTTGGTAAAATATCTTGCTCCACTCAAACAATCCATTATATCATCCATCCTCGGTATAGGAAACCTATTCTTAACTGTGATTTTATTGATTGCTCTTGAATCAGTGCACATTCGCCGCTCTTCATTCTTCTTAGGTGCCAATACAGCTGGGACTGGACATGGACTCAAACTTTCTCTGATTAAACCCTTGTTCAACAATTCATGAACTTGTTGGTTAAGCTCTTCATTCTTAGTCGGTGTTAACCAATGTGGTGCCTTGTTCAGTAAACTAGCTCCAGGAATCAAATCCATACAATGACTAATATCTCTCATTGGTGGCAAACCATCAGGTACATTATCTAAAATGATCTCCTTGTACTCAATAAGCAATTCCTCAACTTCTGCAGGAATTTCATCTACTATATTCTTACTCGGTTTGTTAGGAATCAAAGCATAATAAATATCATCTCTTTTCAAATCCTTAACAAATTGTCTACCTTCCATCAAACAAACTTTCACAGATGTACATATCTCACCAACAAATTCTTCAACCAAAGGTAACAAGATTTGTTTCTTACCATCAACCCAAATAGTATATCTATTCAATCTTCCATCATGTATAGCATGTCTATCATACTGCCAAGGTCTACCCAACAAAATATGACAACAATCCATTGGCATAATATCACACAACACCTTATCATAATACTTTCCAATTTTCAGATTCACAAAACATTTTTCACTCACCATTAATGTATGCTCATCCTTGATCCATGAAATCTAATAGGGCTTCGGATGCTTCATTCAATCCAATTGCAACTTTGTGACCATCTCCTCAGATGCCAGATTCTCCAAGCTTCCACTATCAACAATTACCTTCCAAACTTTATATGCAACTCTACAACTGGTCTTGAACAAACTTTTCCTGACAAGATCTTGCTTATCTTTCTCACTCCAAAGTATCCTTCTGATCATTAGATTTCCTTCCTTCTCAGGTTCATTCGATGACTCCTCTTGCACCAAAACATTTATGCTACTACCGACTTTCTTGCTTGCATGCGTACACTCAAAAGATAGATGTCCTCTTTACCACAATTGAAACAAGTTCCTTGCAACCCTCTTCTACTATATCCACCTCGGGAGTAATTGCCTCTTCCTCGGTATGAACTTCCACCTTTCCATTCGGTCTTCCCTTTGTCTTGATGTGTGTCTGAAATTGGTTTGTCTGGTTCAGATCTACTATTTTCACCATGAGATCTACCTCTTCCTCTTTGCCTTTGTTCATATCTTTTGTTCAATTTCTCCTCAACTTTTAGGGCAAACTGATATGCCTCTTCAATGCTCTCCATCTTTACCAAGATGATCTCATCTTGTATAGAACTTCTCAATCCATTTAGATATCTTTCTATTCTTTCCACTTCATCTTCAACATGTCCAGATCTGATGTCCAATCTGTAGAATTCTTCAATATAGTCTTTTACCGAGCTATTTTTCTACTTCAAACTTTGCATTCTCCTAATTAGGTTAATCTGGTAATCACAAGGTAGAAACTTGCCTTTCAATTTGTTTATCATATTATCCCATACCTTGATCTTGTCTTTACTCTTCTTCTTTCGATCTAATTGCAGATGCTCCCACCACAAGGATGCATGACCTTTCAACTTTGTGCTTGCAATCTTTACCTTCTTCTCCTCCGGTACATTCTCATACTCAAAGTATTTTTCCATCTCAGTTATCCAATCTATCAATTCATCAGAATCCAACTTTCCACTATACTCAGGAGGATTAAACTGAGGTGTGGACTTCAAACCTATCAATGCTTGCAAGAATCTCTCTTCTTCCTGATCCATCATAGGTGCAGGTGCACCTTCACCTTGCACTTCTTCCAATTCATCATCACTAACATCTTCAAGATGTCTTCCTCTACGATGGGCTGTCTCAACAGCTTCTAATCTTGCAACCATCTGTCTTAGCATATCAGCTAGATCTGGATCTGCATTTCCTCTCCCACAAACCATCTTGAATCCCTCTACAATTGCAGCTCAGGTCGCTATTTGCTACCCCACAACAATATCAACCACTAGGTCAGGGCTTACAAGAAGGAACCTAGATCTAACCTTCGCTCTGATACCACCCGACGCAAGGAGGACAGGGAAGACAGGGGCCCAAGGCACTCCCAGCTATCCAGACCAACCTTGCAGAACAACACGAAAGCAACAACACAAGGAGACAAGTAACAGCAGATACTTTTCATTAATTGATCACACTCATTACATGTCGGGTTGTAAGGCCTTCCCGGTTTCGGCCATATACATTCAAATGTTTACAGAGTAATCTTGATACATGCGAGGTCACAGACCTGCGATCTGAATCTGCTAACACTTAATCTTTTTATCCAAGATCTACTATCTTCCCAGAACTGCTAAAACTAAGAACAAAGAACCAAATATATACAAGAGTCCACCAGAGAGGTCGGCACTCAAATCCCAAAGAAAGACCCAGATTTAGGTCCACACATATCCCAATGAGAGACCCTACATTAATTACGCCAGAGAAATTAAATGCAGAAGTCGGACAGATCAAGATAAACAACTCGGTAAGAAGATAACCGAGCAAAAGGAACAACTCGGTAAGAAGATAACCGAGCAACAGAAAAGACTCGGTGAAAGAACCCACCGAGCAGCCAACATACACCAAGACCCGTTGGTAAAGCGAGACAGAACAAGTAACCAAGCAACAACAATTACCGAGTACTTCACCGAGCAGCCTCCAAACAAACTAAAAAAACATATTTTTGGTTGATTAGGATTGCCAAGAACCCAAGATGCTCCTGCATCAGTATCTGCAGAGTTTTGTGATTGTAGAAGTCTTCAATGCTGGACAATTCCTTCATATGGTTATTGGCTTATTATTGGTTATCGTTGTCATTCCTTATGTTGATGTTTTGTAGCTTCTGTCTGATAAATCCTATGAGACTATTGAAAATATATATATATATATATATATATATATATATATATATATATATATATATTATGTTAGATATAATATATATAGATATATATCTAAAATAGTATTAGGAGAAATTAATATAATAATGATTCAGAGATATTATATGTGTGTGTGTAGTTACATAATCAATTGTCATTATATTAATCTCACAATAATGAATAGACATGTCCCATCATGGGACATGTCTCTCCTATCCTCATTCCCAATATAAATGAAAGAGAGATGGTTACATTTGGAAACCACATACAACATAGAGTTATATTACATTTGCAGCTATCATAAAACTTAACATGGTATCAGAGCCAGACTGCAAATGTAAGAGAGTAGTTTGTTGATGGTGAATGCGTGACTGTCTCAGAAAATACAGTCTCAGTAAAGGGATCATATCTCACAAATACACCGTTGGATTTTTCTGCATTTTGGATATGTTGGTGATAAACAAATTGCGAAGAATCTCACTGGAGCAATTAGAGAGAAAGTGTGGGGTTCAAAAGTTATGACTGACTGTGTACGGGTCTATGTGAAATGCAGTGAGTGAAGTTGTGTTGCAAACTTTTGTCCACACCAAGTGCAAAGAATAAGGTCAAGTGAATTGTAGCAGAGTGTTAAGAAGCCAAAGGAATGATTGAAGAGTTTGGTAGGGGTTGGTAGAGACTTTGGGCCCTAAGGCAAGGGTCTTTGGAAATCTCAATCTTTATAGACGTTTTCTGATTTGTTGCATATGGACCTTCATTGAAGCTACTTGTGTCAAGGATGTTGAGGCGCAGATAAGTATTTATTATCCTTGACTATTACATTTATCTACTCATTGTAGTCTCTCTCTCATTTGTATTTCTACACATATTATAAGAGCTAGTCATATTGATATCAGATTCAGAGGGAGTCTGACACTTCAGAGGTAACTTTGGACAAGGAGCTCAGAAGATTGATATCAGATTCAGAGGAAGTCTGACAGTTTATCTTAAGCAATCTTGGATGAAAAGATCAACAGATTGATATCTACTCAATGAGTTCTTCTCTGTGAGAGAAGTTCGAGGTGAAATCCCTTGTTTCCACCCTCTGCGCTAAGGCGTGGTGGATGTCATGTGTGTGACTCCATATTTTTAATGGGTCTATGTTATCTTGTGGTGATTGTACAGGTAAGTCATGTACACTTTTCCCCTTGCCCTTGCCGGAAAAAAATTTTGGGGCTTTTACGGCTAATTTCTGGGCCGACATGTTCTAGCCCTAAAGCGGCATAAAGATTGTATAAATTGGCTTAGGGTTAGGGTTTGATATAATGTATGTTTTTGAGTAGCCTCTTACTGCGGTATTGAGTTGTAAGGGATTGTAGTTTGTAATCAGGTTGTAATCACTTGATAATAATAAGATTGGACTCGTTGTTGGTGGACGTAGCCCAAGGATTGGGTGAACCACTTTAAATCTGTGTCTTGTGTTCTCTTTTGTTTTTTGGTTTATTATTTTTTGATATTGGTTATATTTATGAATGTAACTTATTATTTATGTTTCGTTAAACCTAACAGCTCCCCTGAGTAAATCATGAAGAAGTGACAACTTCCAAATGATTATCACTTGTATTTGTTAAAGTTATTGGAAGGTGACAATCTTACAATAACTTGATCTTCTATCATGATACACATCTTATGATGGCTGAAACAGATCATGATAGATGATATCTTGCATGGTGAATTAAGTTCCTTAAATAAGCCATGATCTTCTCTTTTGATAGACGTCTTATGATGGCTGACACAAGTCATGATATATGATATGAATATTCCTATGGTAAGTGCACATTAACTATGGACATTTGTTGAGTACTTGGTGGACATCATGAGACTTGATGTTGGTAGGCCATTACTCTAAGCACTTGGTGAATATCATGCGACTTGATATTCTGCAGACCAATGTTGTCGATATCATGAGATGATATCTTTATAAAATTTTGAGTACTTGGTGGACATCATGAGACTTGATGTTGGTAGGCCATTACTCTAAGTATTCTTGGCCATTACTCTAAGATATCTTGCATGGTGAATATCATGCAACTTGATATTTTGTGGCCAATGCTCCCATCATCATGAGATGATATTTTTATGATTTATGGTGAATATCATGAGACTTGGTATTCTTGGTCAGACCATATCTATGATATCACAATGAGGTGATATCTAAAATAATACTTTCACAATTAACTTTGTGTTGCTCTCTTGGATGGATTTTATCTTCCTTAGCTAAGAGGGAGTGTTGATGTTTTGTAGCTTCTGTCGGATAAATCCTATGAGACTATTGAAAATATTTTTTTTTATTATGTGAGATATAATATATATATAGATATATATCTAAAATAGTATTAGGAGAAATTAATATAATAATGATTCAGAGATATTACATGTGTGTGTATATATATATACATGTTTATGTAGTTACATAATCAATTGTCATTATATTAATCTCATAATAATGAGTAGACATGTCCCATCATGTGACATGTCTCTCCTATCCTCATTCTCAATATAAATGAAAGAGAGATTGCTACATTTGGAAAACACATACAACATAGAGTTCTATTACATTTGCAGCTATCCTAAAACTTAACACCTTATGCCACGGCAATTAGAATATGAAACCGTATGTTTCTTTGATAACTGCCGTCGGTTCATGTTTACGGGAGTTATACTTCCAAGTGTCTTTTGTTCATTCATTTGGTCATCAACATTGAAGAGTTCTCCTTGATGGCGTGTAGCCTTTGGAATTGTAAGGGTCACCACATGCATAATTGTCGTCTTCATTTTGCCTCTTGCGTTCGTGGTTGTTGAGTTACAAATCAAAAAAAGAATTGAAGTCACTGCTACGTGAGGGCGTGGTTATTTTGTAGCATCGATTGGATGATTTGTGATATACGTATTCTTGGAGGACGTTTTTGGGGTGTTTTGTTACAGGAGTTGATACTGTAGCGTTTGATATTGAACATTATTGTTTGCAGAGCATTTCGAATATACTAGTTGTTGGAGATAGTGAAAAAGTTGATCATCATTATTTATGTATGTAGTATTCATTTTGTGTGTAGTTGCAAGTTCATTATTTTGTAAAGGGAGTTCTGTGAATCTTCATTTTAGTTGTATGTAAAGCTCAAGAGTTTATGAGTTGTGAACTTGGACTCTATTATTATTATTCAATAAAGGAGACCTTTTTGGTGTGGTTGGGTTTTTCCCTCGAGTAGGAGGGTTTTCCCAGGGTATCTCTGGTGTTCTTGTGTTTTTATATATCTGTTATTTATTTTTATGCTTTTTTGGTTCAATTTTTAACATGGTATCAGAGCGGGTTTAAGGAAAGATCCACAACCAGATTTATTCAAGCATAGAAGTATTATTTTCTTCTCTTCTAGTTTGATTCTTTCAGGTTTCAAAAATGGTAAATGAACTCAAGGTTGAGGATAAGCTGGATGGTGCATCGAATTTCACATCATGGAAATTCAGAGTTTTGATTGCACTAGAAGAAAATGATCTTCTAAACTATGTAAAGGAGAATGTGCCTGAGCCAACCGATAATGCTGAGAAAGCTCAATGGAAGAAGAATAACATTATGGCAAGGAAGATATTGATTGATTATGTAAAGGATCATCTTGTGTCTATTATATCCAAGTTGAATTCAGCTAAAGAAATGTTTGGGAGTCTCCAAAGCTTGTATAAATTCAATAATACCAGCAGAGCTTTGGACTTGAGACGTCAACTCCTCCATATAAAAATGGCTAGAGGACAACCAGTTATCTCCTTCTTTATGAAGATTACAGAATTGAAAGATCAGCTTAGTGTGATTGGAGATTCAATTGAAGATAAAGACCTGGTTATGTTGGCCATGAATGGTCTCCCTCATTCTTGGGAGTCTTTTATTCTTAGAGCTGATTGCATTTAAGAGGAATACAGATTAGAAGCAAGAGGAAATGGACGTAAATCTCATCATGAAGATCATGTTCTTATTGCCCAAACATCTAAAAGGAAAGGAAGAGAAGGGAGAAAAGGAAATTTCAAGAGGAATAGAGATAGAAATTTAGATTCAGCTCCTGAACCGAAGAAGAAGGATCTTTCTAGAATTCAATGTTTCAGATGTGACAAGTATGGTCACTTTGCCAAAGATTGTTTAACAAGACCAAAACATCAGAGGGATTTTTATTTATCTCAGCCCTCTCAAGCAATGTTCCAACTAATAGTAATACTTGATTAATTGATAGTGGTGTTTCACGTCATATTACAGGATACCAAGAGCATCTTTCTAACTTGGTGGAAAAAGATACTCATTTGCAAGTTATTATTGGTGGTGATACTTGTTATTCAGTGAAAGGTGTTGAAACTACTTCTTTTCATCTAGATTCAGGCATCCCTCTTCATTTGAGTGTTGTCTTGTTTGATCCAGTAATCAAGAGAAATCTGATCTCTATTTCAGCATTGGAGGACAAAGGATATCAAGTTGCATTTGTTGAAGGTAAAGTGCTAGCATGGAAGAAAAACACTAGAATTAAGTCAACTCATGAAATTGGTGTTTGTCAAGAGAGTCTATCTAGACTTTCTGCTCATCCTATTCAAGCTTTAGCACATGATTTCATCAGTACAAGTGAGTTGTGGCATAGAGATTTGCTCATTTAAATTCATGGTCTTGATTAAGCTTTGGAAGACCAACAACCATCTTTTCCATTGAAGAAAGAGTCTAGGTAAGAATGTTAAAGGTCCTTTTCACAATAGTGAAAGTAGAGCAAAAGAGATTTTAGATCTGATTTATGTGGACCTATGTTTGTTGCATCTTTGAGTGGTTTTTGGTACTATGTGATTTTTATTGATGATTTTTCACGTAAGACCTAGATTTATTTCTTGAAATCTAAGGAGTCTTATGAAGTGTTTTCTAGATTTAAAGAGATCAAAGCTCAAGTTGAGAATATGTCTGAAAAATGGATCAAAGTTTTAAGAATATACTTTTGGTGTCTTTCAATATTGAAGCAGGGATTAAGAGGGAGTTTTGTGTTCCATATAATCCGCAACAAAATCGAGTTGCAAAAAGAAAGAACATATCCATTGTTGAGGTAGCAAAAGTCATGATTTGTGATCAAAATCTGCAAACCTTTCTTTGGGCAGAAGCTTGCAGAACAGTTGTTTATGTTCAGAATCGAAGTCCGCATCAAATTTTGGATAATATGACCCCTGAAGAGGCATTCGCAGGTATCAAACCAGAAGTGAGTCATTTCAGAATTTTTGGGTGTCCCATTCACATTCATGTGCCTAAAGATAAAAGGTCAAAGTTACAACCTTCAGGCAAGACAGGAATTTTTGTTGGTTACAGTGAGTCTTCTAAAGCCTACAGGATCTACATTCCAGGTCAAAAACAGATTGAAATCAGCAGAGATGTAACATTTGAAGAAGTGGCATTCAAAGGTCTCTCATAGAAATTGTTAGAGAAGAATAAGAGACATCTCAAGATATGGACAT